>JAQQSW010017560.1:0-11438 GCA_028646575.1 Pseudocheirus occidentalis | reverse complement strand
AAAAGGTAGAAAGAGGAAGAGAAAGGGATGTGTGTAGCTTTACCTATCTAGATAGATATAGATAGGAGGGTAGCTCACATATAACAAATTCTATGTGAACATTCCATTCCCTCACACTTAATAGCCAGATGGGCTTTGTCCAACTTGAGAATCTTTTTAAGGTATTTTTAAGAACAAACATGAGTTAAGCTTATGGCTCTCAGATTCTCTTCCCAATTGTGATCATCAAAGATCAAAAAGAGGCAGAGAGGATTCCCAAATGTATTCACTGGACCTATATAATTCCAGCTTAAAATTATGAGGAAGGGATTTACTATGCATGCATAATAAAGTCAAGCCACCTGTCTGAATATATGTAATGTTAATTGAATGGAATCTGAAGATCTTCCATGACCCTTTCTACTGGCAATTAGTAAACAGGCACTTAGCACCTTACTTCAAGTTAAGCACTTAGTAAACAAGCACTTAGCACCTTACTTTATGTTAACACCTTGGAAGTAGTTGACACCTTAACAGGAAGGGGCAGAACAGGAAGAAGCCATACTATATATACTTCCCTTTTCCCTTGCTTCTCCCTGTGTATTTGAAAGAACATGGGTACAATAATATATTTTTACATAAAATTTAGCAAGGTTATTGACATATTTAGTCCTGAGACAGCCCCTTCCAGTTCTCACTTATGCTTGCCCTAGCTCTTAGCTAGTAGTATGCTAATAATTACATGAAATGAATTATCTTCTAGATAGTAGCTTTAAACTACACAAACTTTCAGAACTTAGTCTACCTCAAATTGCTCTGGGATGTACTCATGTTTGCATATGTTATATACCCTACCCTAACCCCACAAAATTTATGCTTCTTGAGGTCAGGGATTATTTTGTTTTCATCTATGTGTTTCCATAATCTAACTTAGCTCCTTGAACAGAATATTTACTTGAACAATTTATTGATTGAATTGAAAAAGAGAAAGACAATTCTTCTAAGGTAGGGATTTTTTAAAATAAATTTATTTTCATTAATTTGTAATCCATCTCTCCTACTCTCTCTGCTTCCCAAATGAACCTAATAAATGAGAAAAGAAGAAGGAGAAGAAGAAGAAGAAAAAGAAGAAGAAGAAGAAGAAAAAGAAGAAGAGGAGGAAGAAGAAGAAGAATAAAAAGGAGAAGGAGAAGAACAAGAACAAGAACAAGAACAAAAAAATTCTCATCATAAATATGCAGTCTAGCAAAACAAATCCTCACATTGGTCATGCCTTAAAATATGTCTCTCTCTGATTTTTAAATGCGCTACCTTTCTCCCTGGAAGGGAGGAACGTTCTTTTCTAGGCACCTAGAATTCAGATTTATCATTGTAATTATCAGAGTTTTAATGTCTTTCAAAATCAATTTTCTTATACATTTCTTATTACCTAAATTACTCTCTTCATTCTGCAAACTTCTTTCTGCATCACTTTGTGGAGGTATCCTCTGAAACTCTCCATTTCATTATGTTTATATAGAACAATTATTTTCTATTACATTCATACACAATCATTTATTTAGCCATTCCCTAATAGAAAGGCACTCCTCCCCCTTAGTTTCCAATTTTCACTTACTATGAAAAGTGCTACTATCTGTCTATCTATCTATCTATCTGTCTGTCTGTCTGTCTATCAATCTATCTATCTATCTATCATCTATCTGTTTGTCTGTGTCTATCATTTATCTATTTTTTTGACTATAGGTTTTTCTCCTCTTTGTTCTCTTTAGAATAAAATCTTAGTAGACATATAAATGGGTCAAAAAATGTGTCCAGTTTGGTAAATTTACTGGATGAATTTCCATTTGCTTTCCAGAATGGCTAGACAGTTTCTCCAAAATTCTAGGAACAGTACATTGCTGTTACTCTTACTCTGGAGAAACCTGTATTGTATAGCTTACTTACAATTAGCCTGATTTTTGCTTTACTTTAATCACAGACTCATTTTCCATATGATTTTAAATAGCCCTGAAATGTTCTCAGAACTTAGTCAAGGCCATTCTGGCCAAAGAAAAGCAACATGGTACACACTTCATTAGGAGGACTTAGTTTAGGTTCTTTCCTTATGCTTTCAGTGCTGATGTGATCATGGGAGAACAATTAACCACTTTGCACCTGTTTTTTAAGGAGTAAAATGGCATAAAAGTGCTTTACTTTGCCATAAGACTCAAATGAATTAATGTGTGTAAAAGTGCTTTGAAAACATTAAGTATTTTATAAATATCCGTTATATTTAAATGGGAAGATTTCTTAAAATAAAATACACTCCCTCCTTCTTTCTGTTTCTAAGATCTCTCCAGAGAGAATATAAGCTCTTTGAGTACTGGGACTTTTTCATTTTTTTTCTTTGTATCTCTTGAGCCTAGTACAGTCCTTAGAAAACATTTAATAAATGTTTGTTGATTGATTTGAGAACTATTCAGGCACTACAGATTCTGGAATGTCATATCTTTTGTTCTTTTATATAATAGTGATTTAATATGGTAGGAGTAGAGGGATTTGTCCTGGAAATGCCTATGAGTTTTCTTAAACTTTAATTTAGATAGGTTCAAATTTTTCAAGCTCAGTTTGGTTCTTGCCTTTTTATTATTGAGCTATTTTTAAGAGGTGACTGCTTTACATGTGAATCAGACCACTATATATGATGGGTACATCACACAAATGGGAAATAATAAAAGTTAAATTAAAGCAGAGGACTTTGGGGGCAGGGGGAAACAAACCACTCAGAGCAATTATAGTTCGTCACATTTCTCATTTCAGTATGAAAGAGAATTACATGAAGCCAAGCTGCATTTGCATCTGATGAATCACTGTCCTTCTCATAATTGTGACTACTTTGGAACACAAGATTCCCCATTCCCCTCTATTTCAGTCTAGTGCTTCTAATAAGAAATAAAAATTTCAACAGGCCTCCAGAGGAGTCAGTTAATACAGATAGGATTACAGCTACTCAGTTATGCTGGTACAACTCAGAAATAATGGCCATCTTTTCAAAAAGACAAGCTGAAAGTACATTTAATTGGCAGACAACATTAGGCTAGTATCAGTCTATTTTCCAGTGACAAAGGCATGTTATGTGAAAAAGGAAGGAAATAGGAACTGAAACAGTCAAAATAAAAGGCTGTCGATGTGCATGTCAGGATTTATGAGACTTCCTTCAATATTTCAAGGTTTCTTAATTTTTGTGAGTGTGGGTTCACTCTTTGCTGGTACACATTCCAGCCCATCTGTGGCCTATTTATTGTTCCGTATTCTCATCTCCCATTTTCTATGATTTAGCCCTACATTTTCACCTCCACCTTTTGGAACTCCTAATTTCATTAAAAAATTTGGTCATGTCTGCTACCTCCTATGTGAAGCCTTTGCTGACTCCTCCTCATCACAAAACCTCATTTCTTCCCCTACCAAAACTACTGTATGATTACTGCATACATACATACATACATATATTTACATATGTAAATATGCATTTATGTGTTTGGATGTTTCATGCCCCAAGAGAATATGGAAACTTTATCATCTAAATCACCCAGCATAGAGTCTGGTATCTTATTCATACTTACCATTGACAGTTGATGGCATGATTGATATGCCTTAGTAACTTAATGATGGAGTGCTTATGCTGTTATCCCTAAAGTTCTGTTGACACCAGTTACCCCATCAGTTACCCCTAAACTCTCATTAATCTATGTAATTAAATGTATTTTCTTATATTTTTGCTATGTAAGGGACATGAAAGACCTTGGGATTGAATGTAATGATGATAGGAATTTGAAAGTCTTTCCTAACCCCTAAGAGACTGAATGTAATTACATAGAACCTATAGTGGGAAGAATTTGCTGAAGAGTGGAGCAGAACCCATAAGATGCTTGGAGTCAGAGCAGCTAGATGATGGGGAAGAGAGGACAGCAGGCAAGCATACACCTAGACTTGTGAGTGCTGGTTTGTGGGAAGACTAAAGGGTGTGTGGCTCTCTGTGGTGTTATGGTGTATTAACTTCTTTGCTACTATGATGGATTTCTGGTTTTGGGATTCAGTTTTCTGGTGTCTGAATAAATGTTTTACTTCTGTCTTCTATATGGAAAGTCTGCTATATTTTGTGAACTTGAGAATTATGCCAGCATTTTTACAGTTGCCGTCAACACTGTGAATGCTGCATTGGTGCTACAAGCACCTAGCGTAGTGTCTGGTATCTTATTCATACTTAATCACTGACAGTTGATTAAACCATTTGATGTGCTTTACTAATATTTTTGTGAATTTTTTGTTGAAAAGTGGATTACCC
The DNA here is from genome assembly GCA_028646575.1 of Pseudocheirus occidentalis. Classification (NCBI taxonomy): domain Eukaryota; kingdom Metazoa; phylum Chordata; class Mammalia; order Diprotodontia; family Pseudocheiridae; genus Pseudocheirus; species Pseudocheirus occidentalis. Next base: position 7,135 of record JAQQSW010017560.1, on the reverse strand, counting down.
TGTGTCCAGTCTGGTAAACCTTCATTTAATTAGTCTGGTGAAATTGTAGATATAATAGTACAAGAGAAAGAGCATTAAGTCTGGAAACAAAAAAACCTAAGTTCATAACTTACATATGACACTATTTGTATGACCTTGGGCAAGTCACTTAGCCTACTAGGCGACAATTCCCTAATCTATAAAATTAGGGGTTTGGTCTATACAGCCTATGAATTCTGATTCAGTTCTACAGTTAAGATTCTATTGTGTTCAGACAACACGTAAAGTCCATCATAACAGTAAAGTCCTTCCAGATTATTAGGATCTGCTAAGGCTTGCAGATCTTAACTGGCATATCAGTCAAAATGACAAAGTTACTTTCATATTATAATTTAGGACTTCAATGGGGATACACACACACACGCATATATAAATGTGTATGTATGTTTGTATGTGTTAATTAATTAATTTAAAAATTTCTAAAGTACATTATACTTGTTATCTCATTTGATCCCCACAATAATCCTGTGAGGGGGATGTCATTATTATTAGCATTTTAAAGATGAGGAAACTGACGCTTAAAGAGGTCAAATGACTTGCTCAGGATCTCACAACTAAGTGTCTATATTGAGATTCGAATACAGGTCTTCCTGACTGCAAGTCCAGTGCTCCATTCACTGTACCATCTAGCTACCTAATAACAAAATACAATGTAACAACATAATGTAACATAGCACAAAATGACACAACCTAAGGTGAAAATAATATGATACTGCTTAATTGAATTAAATATTAAAACTTCAAATTGCCTAAATATATTTATTCTGGGAAGGGAAAAAAAATTATGACTTATAAAATAATCTCAGATCACTAAGTCTTCTTCCAGTAAGAAATGCTTACATTTTGAAGATTTCTTTTAATGGTTTTCTCTGAATAGAGAAAGCTTTACAAAGATTTCAAATCTTCAAAATTTGTTCTCTGGCTGTCTATCATAAAATCAAGGTGGCCCAGCATCCTATCAATCTTAAAAGACTTAACATACAGGCCCAATGGTGGACTGTGCTTACATGTGATGTCCAAGGAACAGCCTAATTAAGATCAAGGGAAGACTATCTTCAAGTTGGCCATAGAGTAATGAATGTCTTAACCGTAGAAACTGATAAAAATAGCTTTTCAGGTTCAAAAAGGATTATGATCTGTGACAGAAAAGGGGGTTATCTCACACTGAAAAGACATAACCTTGAAGCCTTAAGGCTGAAATTCAATACCAAGGAATTCTGAACATAAATATTTTATAAATATTCCTTACTTTAACTGACACCTCTTATTTTTCTACCATATTTATTTCCAAACATATCCCCATTTCATACACAGTGAACTATCCCTCATAACAAAGTAAAGGGTAATCAATGAGCCTCAGACCTGTCAATGAGTTAAAAAGGTATCTGTTCTAAGTTTGGGAAGACTTCTCTCAGAAGAATGGGTAGATAAGAACAGTGTGTTCCAACACCTTTGAAAGTGGCTGAAGCAGGCACTGTGGTACTCTTAGAGCTTGGTTAGACATCAAAGATACCGAGGTCATCCACTGCATCACCCACCATGACCAGTTGTCTTGACTTTCGTCTTGCCACTAGACTTGAATAACTCTGGAAAAAAGGATGACTCTAATGACTTCATTCAACTCTGCCTCACTTAAATCCAACTTATGTGAGAGTCAAAAGACATCACCTATGTCATTTTTACCTACCTCAAAGTCCTGTGAAGAAAGGGGCAATTGATGAAGCAGAAACTGAGAATACTCCAGAATTTGTAGTCACAACCCTGTACACAGATGGCCCAAACCATAGGTTCATCTTCTCACTGAACTGAGGCAGCAGTAAGATTCAGCAGCCCTGAGCATCTGAGCATCCTTTTGTAACTACCATATTTCTCACCTCCTGGCATAAGGAAGGGGCTACGAAAGGTTTGCTAAAAGTTGTCTGCTTCATGCAAATTAACCCCAGACTCTTTACCACAGCAAGGGTATATCCTACCTTGTGGTCAAAACACACTCAAAAATGTACAAAAACTTTTACAAAGAAGATTCTGCTCACTGCTGGCACCTGGAATGTGTGCACACTAATTAACAACACAAAACCTAATAGAACTGAAAAGATAAATAGCTCTTATTGTAAGAGAATTCAGCAAGTATCATATCTAAATAGCAGCCCTGAGTGAAAAAAAAAAGATAGCTAATGAACTGAAGTCAGAGCTGGAGACATGTTTTTCTGGAATGGATTCAGCGATGGTGATCACCATAAATGTGCCATATTTTTCAAACCAAAACTAATCTAGTCAGCAAGTTTGTATACCTCCCAAAAAGAACGCACAACAGATTCATGACAAAGCAATTGCCATTTATATGAAAGTTCCATGCCACAATCATCGGTATAGTATGTGTGCTCCTACCATGACAAACTCTGATGAGGTGAAAGAAAAATGTTAGGAAGACCTGGAAAACTTCATCATCAATATGTGATGTGATTGTACCTATGACAACGTGATCATGCCTTCCAAGTTCATATTGGTCTGATTAGCCATAGTCAGATACACTGTACCTTGACCTCAACATAGTGATATCATTTTGGTCTTCTTCAATCATGAAAGACAGCAATCATTTTAAAGATAATGTTATAAGCCTCTAATAATGCTCAATGTGTCCCACAAATGTCCATTAGAAGGGGTAGTTAGTATCTCCCCAATATTAATTTGATCATTTTTATTTTCCTCAGTATCAATTAGCCAATCAATACCAGTTAGCATTTACAAAGGGGCACTTTCTAAAATTATGTGGCAGGAGCTGAATACAAAAACATACTCCCCTCAAAACTGGGGAACACTCCCTCCCCCTGACCGAAGTATAGGCCCTAGGACCCCCCTTGAATTCTCCTTGAATCTTTGAGGTACATGCTCTGGGAAACCCCTTGAAATCTGATTGAATCTTCCCACTTGATGAGGCATTTGCAGAGGCCATAAGTATTTCATTGTGGATGGGCCCAAACCTCTGTTACTAGCCTGGCCCTCCATTGTTCATCTACTTCCCACCCTTGAGTCTATCAAAACATCAGTTCACCCTTGCATTGATCTCATTAACTCCTCCTGAAGACCCTCCCCAAACTCATTACTGGAGTCTGACCTGATTGACTCCTCCTGAAGACCTCCCCCAAACTCCTCCTCTAGGCCACCCCTAGATTCCTCCGTATATAAGAATCCCATCTTCCCTCCATATGGTATGAAAGCTTCATAGAATAGCTTAGCACAGACTTACTGTGTGAAAGTGCCAGAGAACAAGCTAGCATAGACTGGCTCCTTAAAAAGTCTACCCCGTACGGTGAACTTGAACTTTCAATAAACTGGCTGAGTCAAAAGATTTGAGTCAAATTCTTTCAGCAGGACCCTGAATGTTGGTATTTTGGGGTCTCAGGAAACCCTAACCCTCTTTGGGTAACCTTGTCACCACTACCATCTCCTTAGGAAGACCAGTCTCAAAGTTTAAAAAATTGTTTTAAATATTCTTCCAATCAAGTTTACTTCTAAATATGACATAACTGATGATCGCTTTTCTGTCCCTGCTTCTGTTAAAAAAAAAAAAAAGATCTCAACTGCTGAGTCCAATACATCAGGGCTGGCTACTTCTTGGGCTTCAGAACTCTGTGTTTACCAGTGGATTCTGCCATGTACTCTTTTCACTGGACTTTCAATAACTCTTCTGATATTTTTGAAGCTCCCAAGATCAAATTGTGGTCCCTTCCATCGCTAACACTTTAGTTAAGATCAGGAAAGAACAGAAAAAAAATAGAGGTAGAGGGAACATGAGGGTCTTGTGCTCCAAGTCATGTTAGTGTGCTGGCGATGGCAGTCAAGTGAGGAGATAGATGCAGTAGCACCTGGCTGTGATGCTAATGATTATTCTCTCCCTACCACAAGAATCACAACATTTCTCCCTTTTAACTCAAAAGCTACCAAGGAGAGAGAGAAATTGAATTCCTTCTCTGAAACATTTCAAAAGTACACTCAGTTCTGGATTGTCATTCAATTAAAATGTGTTGGGTTTTTTTTTTCCCATGCAATAAGCAGACAGAAAAGAATCATAAACTATCTGTGCATGTTCTGCTGAGGAGACCATGGTCTTCAGCAATCAAAACCAGAGGTTCACCATGCCCCTGATAGGGGTTGACAGCAGTCACTGAGATGGATGGGATTCATGATGGAGTCCTAAAAGGAAAAGATCATGTCTTTGGGAACCTAGACCCCAAAGTCCCTGAACCCGGATCTCTGGTATTCACCTGAGGCATCTAGCCATTCTAGTCAATAATGCTTTTAGTTCTTCTTTCACTGTGGCTCTCCATTTAACTCCCTCCATTGTTTGTACTTGGCCCACCCCAGGCTGCTTGCCACTCCTTAAGCTCATTCAGATCTTCACACAGTCTTTCTGAATAAAACATCTATCTTGACCCCATTAAATTGCTCTAATTCTTAAAATCTGCCCCACTTGTATTGGCATCACAAATAGTGCAGACTCACTTGGAATCTCACCTACCCCAACCAGTGTTTTAATAAACTCATTACTTGGACTGAAAGAAGATTTGAGTGGCCAAATTCTTTTGAGGCAGACTTGTGTAGCTTTTCCTTTACCTTTGTGTTTTGGGGTTCTCAAGACCCCTAGACTGCAGCAACTTCACACTGCATTCTTGTTTTCAGTTTTTGTTTGTTTTTTTGGAGGGGGGAAGGCAGAGCAGTTGTGGTTAAGTGATTTATCCAAGGTTACATGGTTAATAAGTGTTAAGTGTCTAAAGGTGGATTTGAACTCAGGTCCTCCTGACTCCAGGGCTTGTGGTCTATTCACTGTGCCACCTAACTGCTCCCACACTGCATTCTTAAAGAACTGAGCCTCTATTGGCTATCCTCCACCACATGGGAATTTCCTAAAAGGAAGAAAGTTTTAGAACTGATTTAGGAGCCATCACATCCAATCCTCTGAAGTATTATACATTTCCCTAAATTTTGGTTTTTTTGTTTTTGTTTTTTAGTTCTCAATCTCCATTTTTATTGAAATCCAGAAAGTGTAAATGGTAAAATAAAGAGGTGTTTGGTGCCACATAGATTCCATAAAGCTGAATATAAACCTATTCTTAAATAAAAAGTTTTTGCAGAGAAACAGACCATGGGATCAGATAAAGTCTATGTGATGAGGTGTAGGCTCTGGGATTCTCCCCTCCCCTTTTTGAGCTCTCCTTGATTCTTTGAGGTACAGGCTCTGGAAAAGTAAACCTTCCCAGGGAAGACATTTGCCTGCAGTCATGAGCCTTAAGTTGTGGCTCTTCCCAAGTCTTTAGCCCCCTTTGTTCCAGTAGTTTCCCACCCTTGAACTGGCCTGGCCCACCATTGTCTATGGTCTCCAGGTAGCCTCCAGCAACTTCCCACCCTTAACCACTCATTACTGGAGTCTGACCTCATCTGACTCCTCCTGAAGTCCCTCCCCAATCTCCTCCTCTGGACCACCCCTAGATTCCTCCCACAACCTTTTTGTATATAGAACCCCATCTTCCCTCCACATGGTGTGAGAGCGCCATGAGATAGCTTGGAATAGACTTACTCTGTGTGAAAGCATCTTGGAATAGCTTAGCACAGACTTACTCTGTAAGAGCCCTGTGAAATGGCCTAGCACCGCAGGTGGCAAACTTGAACTTACAATAAACTTTACTTTTTCTTTGGCTGAGAAGACTTGAGTGGAATTCTTTCCGCAGGACCCGGCATGTTGGTATTTTGGGGTCTCAGGCACCCCTAACCCCCTTTGGGCACCCTCTTCAGAAGGTTGACAGTAAGGGTCAGGAAGGAACAGGAAGGTTGTGTGAGTCTGAGAGAAGAGCACAGTCCAATGCAGGCCAAGCCAGAACAGACAGGGACGAGCAGGCCTCTGGACACTGAATCACTTGTAGTTGTGGCAGTTTCTAGACTTTTTAACCCACAAACTCCAAAAACAACTTAGAAGGTCAGGAGGAAAGGTCTGTGGGACCTTGATGAGAGAGGAGCATGGTCTGGGCCCAGCCCCAGCACAGCTATTGTGGTAGCAGCAACATTGACTGCTCCAAGAACCCTTGGCCCACAGAAGGTAAGGGAGTCAAGCAGCTAATTGCAGAGATGTCTTTGGTGGCAGTGAGGCAGGATTCTCTTGCTTTGCCCATGCTTGGATCTTGGTCACAGATTTAGGTGGTGGTCCTGAGGTGAAGAGGACCACTGACATGGTGGAGTTTGTGGTGGCAGTACAGAGGGAATCCTCCTCACAGTTCCAAGGTAGAAAAGAGTGTTTATGGGCACTCACAGACAAGAGCATAGAAATGAAGAGGAGTAAACACCTCTCCTTTCATCATATAACTTTGGAAGAACTGAAAATGTACAGGTTGCTAGAAATATCTCTGAAAACAGCTGCACAAAACCCCTGAAACTTAGAACGGTATACACTTCACACTGGAAGCTGAGACCTACTTTTAAAAAGAGCTAAAAAGTCAAGTGATTGGCTGGGGAAATTAACAAAAAGTAAAAAAAAATCAGATTATAAAATCTTACCTTGATGACAAAGAAGATTAAAGCATACAACCAGAAAACAACAAAGTAAAAGCTCCTACATCCAAAGTCTCCAAGAAAAATATGAATTGGTCTTAACTTGACTAAGAATTCCTTATTTCATCCAAGGCAAAAATTCCTAAAATTTCTTATTGAGAAAAGTGGGAAATCAGGGATATGTTGAAACACCAACCTTTCAATATGTTTTCTGCTTCTTGAAGATTTTTGCCTCTTTCCCTAGAACATAGAAGAAGATATACCTTTTTTTTCCTCTCAAGAATATCATTCTTCTTCCAAGCTCTCATATCCACTCTATCCCAAACATAGACAATTTATGCTGAGTCATCTTTCTCTTCACCAGTGAGGACAGTCTTATGCAAGTACTCCAGGCTTGAACCCAGGGTTATGTAATAATGGACTTAGGGTACTACCTCCATTCACCCAAATCCCTTTTGCAAGGATTTAGAAGGAGAAAAATGGACACAAATTCCTATCTTTATATTCCAGGGAATCATGTGTGAGTAGAGAAGAGATCTAATCATAGGCCCTATAT
>JAQQSW010017559.1:0-11439 GCA_028646575.1 Pseudocheirus occidentalis | reverse complement strand
TGATGGTGGGTGCGGTGGTGGTGGTGATGATGATGATGATGATGATGATGGTGTTGGTGGGTGTGGTGGTGATGATGATGATGGTGACGATGGTGATGATGGTGGTGGTGGTGATGATGATGATGATGATGATGATGATGGAGGTGGTGGTGATGTTGATGATGATAGTCAGGAATCATATATTGCCTTAAGATTGAGGAACTGTACATATTGTATCTCACTTGTACCTCATAATATCTCTATGATGTACGGATGATTATTATCCCCATTTAACAAATGAAAAACTGAGACAGAGAGAGGCTAAGTGATGTGCCTAGCATCACATAGCTAGTAAGTGTCTCAGATAGAATTTGAAACTACTTGCTCAAAAAGTCTTTAGCATTTAAAGACTTATTAGGATCTTAATTGGTATCTTTAGTCTCATGTCCCATTCTTCCCCATTCAAGAGTGGTCCCCTTCAGGCTAGCTGCTCTTGCTTATGGTGCTACAAGCACATGTACATTCCTTGTGTTCTTCTTCCTCCCTGGAATAATTCCCCTTGTCTTTCCCCTTTCCTCTGAGTCCTGCCATACCTTCGAAGTCCTCCTCCAGGACCACCCATCCTACTCCTTATGCTTGGTCAGAACAGCTTGTTTCCAACTGTTCCTGCATTGTTTCCCTATGTAAGTAATTTCCTTCTGACTCTAGCCATTTGTGTTGGCCTTTTTTCTTTTCGTCTGTATCCTGTCTCTTCAAGCAGAATATAAATAAGTCCTTAAGAGTAGGGGCCATAGATTTCACTTCCTTTTGTCCCCCAGAACGTAGTATCTTATTTACACCAGGCATCTCAGATAGCATTGCATAGTTCAAAGCATTAAGAAGTAAATCAGGGAGACCCTGGGTTTTTGTCTGCTCTTTAATAGTCATGTGCCTTGGGGCAAGTCTATCATACTTTCTGTTCCTCAGTTTTCCCATCCGTAAAAACAAGGGAAATGCTACCTATTCTGCCTATCTCATCACATTGCTGTAAGGACTCCATGAAATAGGAAAAGACCCCATAGATAACGTCCTTTGTAAAGCACTGTGTAAATCTCAGCTATCAGATTATGGAAAATATGTGATAGTAATCATGATTGATGGTATTGGTGATGCAAGGATAATTGATGACAGACAACATGGTTGACAATGATAATGGTGCTGTTGGTGGTGATGGTGACAATGGTAGCGGATGTAACAACTACCTGAGCAGTGCTACAAATCAGAGTCACCAAGAATGTCCTTCCTATGTCTTGATTAGGTGGATAAAATGCCAGGAGTGTCCTTCCTAAAGGCCAAGCTAGGCATCACGTAACATGTAAATAAAACATAATAAGTAGGAGGATTTTACTGACATGTAGGTTTTTCTTTGTCCCTATTAGTGCCTGCTATTAGTGCCCTATTAGTACCCTGTCCCCCTTGAGACAGGAGTTGGTCACTTTGTACAAAGTTCCTAAAAGGTTGCTAGCTTTGGGGCATTATCTTCTGAAAGCTGCTGTTCACATGTATGCCTCTTGTCTCAGATAGGGAATAAAGACATAAAAACTCTGAGTCTCCAATCACACAGATCCATTTAATCAATCAGCATAGTGAAAAGGAGGGTCCTGAATCAATGAAACACAGGATATGTCCATTTGGATTAGGGAAGAAGAAAGAGGAAAAAAGTCAAATCCTGATAGGTCAAGGCTTAGTGGGACACTCCAATGGGGGTCATGGACAACCATGGGCAATATGAAGACACTGTGTCCATGGCAGAAGAGAAGGGAAGGTAGGTGGTAAATTAAGGGACTATCCAAAGCCTAAAACCCTATTGGGTAGTTTTGATGAAGGCTCATCTGCCACTGAAATACCCATCATAAATTTCTCTTCCCAATCTAGCTACATGAATGATTCCCTACCATATCCTATTTTAGTGGTTAAATCATTTTTATAAAGAATTAGGAGATATCCAGAACATGTGTCTTTTGCTATGGTATGTATGAAGTGAATGTAATTGATGACAACATCCTTGCATACTGTCTTCAAGGAGGATTATTTGCTTTAGAATTGAACAAAGCTTCTAGCTTCTCTCTCTTCTCAACAGGAGGGACCTAGAAAAAAATAATGGTGATAACAGTTTTGTTAGAGTGATTGTTAAGCTTCTTCTTGCCAAAAGAAAAATAATGTTTCCATTTTGGGGTTGAATTGTCTTTCCCACCTGGAGACAAGGTAATGAGGGTTGAAAATCAAGTTGTGCATGTGTATGTATAAGTAAGTTTAGCTGTTTTTCTATTCTATAATCATTAAAATTATTTATTCATAGAACCCCTGATGATCTCTGAAATTCTTAGAAATTCCAAAAAAGGACTTCTTAGATGCCCATTTCCACACTGCAATAGCAAGTCAATACTAATTTTCCAACTATGTATGTCTCATTTCTTCTTTTATTTATCCTTATACTATACTTCTCATCCATGGAATTAAAAATTTGCATCAAATAATTTAAAAAGTATATATCAATCGCCTATTAACTCCCAGGTACTGTACAAGACACTGGGGCATAAAGAAAAAAAAAAGAAAGTCCCTGCCTTCAAAGAGCTTACATTCTTTAAGGGAATACAATGTGTACATATATATCTATGGGGTGGTGAGCTCCAGTCTAGGTCCCTGTCTGTGACTGAGGTACAGAGGAAGAAATTCATGGGATTTGAGAGACTGAGGAACTGGGAGGCTGGAATGTTTGACTAAATATGGGCATGAATACTAAAATCCCATAAAAATAAGTTCAATGGTTAAGGGAAAGTGAGCCAAGCACTTCCTGGAGAATGGAGAGGGATGGCTGAAAGGAAGGAAGGACTGTAGAGAACAGCTTTCATTATCTGTATAGTATGAATGATTTTATTTAAGTCAACCTCAAAAGGACAAGGGTTTGCTGTCTGGAAAAAAAACACCTTAGGGAATACACTATAGTTGTTTTCAAATGTTAGAAGGTCTGGCATGTTGAACAATTAAACTTTATTCTTTTTTATCCCAAAAGCTAATGGGTAGGATCTGCAAATAGAAGCATCTGTCTCTTAGATTCAACAAAATCTTCTTGAAAAAAAAAATAGGTTGCATCATTCATCATGACTAATCTTCAAATACAGGGCAGATGGCCACTTGTAGGGCAAATGGTAGTAGAATTTTTGTTGAGGGGGAAGGGTAGTATTAAATTAGAGAGATCCCGAGGTGGTTAACACATTTAAAATTCTACACCTCTTTGTTTCTGTTACCTCAGACCCATATGACTCGAAGTGTAGCTTCCTTATACTAATTCCGGTGACATAGTGTGGAAGATGTTTAAGGCAGATGCTCTTAGGAAATCTTTCTGCCTGACACTCACATGATGGCAGCCATCTACTGCCCCTTGGGCAGCCATAAGGACCCTTGTTTCATTTTCCAGGTCATCCACATATACTTTCTGGTAATTGAACAGTCAACTGAAACTGATGAGAGTGTCATAATACATCTCCACTGTTTTCCATGTGCAGGCCCTCATTCAGTAGTGTGCTTTTTAGGAAAGATCTATAGAATGGCCTTCCTGTTTGGATGCCGACTACATGCCAGTGCTTGGTACCCTGTGACCCAGTGCCCTTGGGCTGGAGATCCCTGGGAGTGATTGGGACACAGCGTGGCCACTTCTGGAAGACATAGTTATGGCCCCCAGCCGATTTCTGGTGCCTGATAATCTACAGGATTAATGCCATCAGACTTGGTTTCCAGTGAAGTGGAAATACATCCTTTGGAGACTCAGCCAAACTTTGAAGATCAAAATTGTTTTTTAGATTGAGTTTTGTTTGTTTTTGCAGAGGCCATTAATATGTGATGTGGAGCATGAATAGTTACAACATCATTTTCTTGCCTGTCTCTCCACTTGAGGTTGGGAACACATGGTTGATTTTCAGAAAGAAAGAAAAAAAAAACACAAATGACAGACTTTGGCTACCTTCCTTTTGGCCCCTCTAAAGGAACTGAAAAGTTTGTTCTGAAAAGATTTGTTTACTTATTTTGTTTTTCCTTCAGATTTATCTCTCAGCTGTCCCATATAAAAAAAACAACCTATCACATTTGGACAGTAATACAAATCCCCATTCTGGAACGAATCTACCCCACCCTATACCCCTTTTTGTTTTCCTCTTTCCCCACCCCCAACATCAACTCACTCTGTCAAATATTGTTACAACCCCCAAGGCAATGAACTTCAATTGAGATGGCAAAAGGAAATGGTGAAATCCTTAGCTGTCCTGTCAATAGGGGAGGAATGAAATGTTCTTGAGTTGTTCTGGCAGAAGCTCACAAATAGGCAAAATTGGCAAATTATTGTAATAATGTAGCATGAACATCCTCCCCCATCCCTTAGCCCCAAGAAAATGCAATTTGCTGGCATTGAGCTTGCAAAGGTCCACCAGGTCTCCCTGAGTTCCCATTCAAGGCTCAAAATTTCTGCCTTTGGCATACCTCCCCAAGCCATTTGAAAGTAGGCTTGACCTGCCTCCAAATGCAATTTTCAAAGTCCTCAATGGAGCAGAATCAATGGAAGGCACTAGTGGACATTTTTATGTATATATTCCTTATCAAAAAAGCTCTTGAGTCTCTTATTCAAACACTCTTGGGAGCAGGTGATTGCTTTCAGATTCCCAAGTGGAATGACCTTCCACTCTTTCTCAAAACCATCAAAACATAAAGCTATTTGTGGGAGGATTGTACTGACTTTTCCCCTTCTCTCCACACATCTTATCTGTACAAATAAGTCTCTCCAGGTCTACATTTCCTTGAGAATCAGTCAGGGTGTGGGACACCCATGCCTTTGCTCCTCATCTTCTCCAGAATGTTCTAGAATAGTTGATACCAGTCAAATATGTCTGAGGGATCCTTTAAGGTACAAAACATACCTCAGAGGATTGTGACTCAGTCACCACTACTTAAATACCCCCCATAAAAATAAGAAAAAAACAGAAAAGGAAGCTCTAAACTAAAGTTAAGGCTCCCCTAGTGAGAGGTAGGATACAGCTGCCAAATGCCCTTAGCTTCTGTTGCTGTTCATCCTTCACTTATTTCAAAGAGGGAAAATGACATCCTGACATAAAGGTAAAATAGTGTATGATGAGGGCAAGATGTCTTAGATTTTAATGTGAATTGGATTGAGTTAGATTGCACAAAGTTGTCAGCCTCATTCTCTCTTCCAGATTCATCAAAGTCATGCAACAGGACAAATAAAGACAACTGGAGAATTCCCATTAAGATTTTGGCATCTTCAATGTCTGACCAAGCTTTAAGCACTCCACAGCACATGCTTCAACCACCTTCAAGACCATTGGAACAAATTGTTCTCATCTACCCCTTCTACCAAGTGAAGCCTTCATGTTCATGTGCTATATACTACCCTAACTTTCCAAAGGTTTTGAGCCCTATTGGTTACCCTCAACCAGGGTTAGCCCATCTATCAAGACAGTTTCACCAGGGTATTTTGCCTTCTATGGCTTCTGGAAGCCATGGGTGAGAGTTGAGTGATAGGTGATTATCAAATATGGATGCCCAGCCCTGAAAAGAATTCAGCAAGTACTACCACCAGAGATCTATCCCTACTGGAATATCTCATATACTTCATAGGTACTATGCTATTGGGGTCAGAGGAAGGACATCAACCTTGATCCCACTCCACCAGAATCTCTTAAGAGACTTCTCTTTGCATTGGGTTGTGTCATAAACAAGGTGAGTGAACCCCTCCCTATTGGTAGGGCAGATGGGGGCAGTGACACAGTGTGGTAACTTCTAGAAGGAGCTTACTTCCATCCCATGGAAGCCACTCCCCTCCACACAAATTGTACTCTCTGTCCAGTCTTCTAGCATGAAAAAGTGAGAAGTGGACTCCATATTTCCCCTGAGACCTAAGGAAATGTTATATAATTGGAGTCTCATACCTCTTCTCCAAACTACATTTCAGAGTGCAGGATTGCTTTGATCTCATTCCTTGCTCATGACTACCCACCATGCATTGCTCTCTATTTCCCACCTCCTTTATCTAGGATCCAGAAGAATAAAGGAGGTGAATCTTGATGTCATATTACTCATCTTTTTGTGCAATTATGAAGGAAAAGGGGGTCCTTATGACCCCTTTTTATTAACTGTTCCTCCTGTATTAATAGCCACTAAAATTGGCCTCCCAAATGGTAGCAAAGTTTATAAAGTCATTGAGTAGAAGGGTGAGGTCACCAACATTACAAGGGACATCAGTAGCCATTCAATTTTACTCCCACTTGAAAAAAGAATCCCCTTTACAACATACCTGAATGACTGGCACAGTGTCCAGAACAGAGCAGTCACTTAACGCAGGGTTTAATTGGTCAGAAAGTGGTCATACAGACCTTATTAGAATAATTACTATCAAGGGAAAAACATCATCTCCAAAGGCAGCTGAGAGAAATTTGGGATGGTTCTAACGGTTAGGAAATTCTTTCCTCTCAAATGAATTGTCATCTCATTGGTTTGGAAATTTCTTCCACAAATGTGGATTACAACTTAACTGTGTTACTCTGGCAGTTTCTATGTATCTCATCATTTCTTCCATCTGAGGCCAACAGCATAGATCTAATCTATCTTCCATATGGCAGCCCTTTATGGATAAGAAGAGATCTATTGGACTGTCTTTGATTTAAAAACAGCCTTGCTGCCTCAAACTGAGCCTCATACGACCTCAACTTGAAGCTGTTCACCACCTCAGCTCCCCACTCTAAACACAGTCCAGTTTATCAGTGCCCTTCCTGAAATGTCCCACAACTAAAGGTAACACTCCAGATGTAGTCTGAGAAGGACACAGGACAGCCAAGCTCTAATCCTGGCTTCCTGGAAATTATGTCTCATCATGCAGCCCATGAGGGGATTGGCTTCTTTAATCTGCCATATCATCTCATTACCTCATCCTAAGCTTTCAAGCCTCTAAGACTCCCAGACCTTTCTTCCTAAAGGGCCAGTGATCCATGGCTCTCCATTAGTTGTAGGTTTCAGAAACTAATTTTAAACAAATCCAAGTGTTATACTTGATACCTTCTCATTAATTTTTATGTCTCTAAATTGTCTTTAAATTAAAATCAAGAGACTTTTGGACATGAACTTTTCCAGTCAGTAACAGATGACAGTATCTTATTCAGTTAAGTGTCTCTGTCAAGGGTAGTTGGCCAATAACTGTTCAAGCAGTTCACTTCATGTGTTCTTTCTTCATCCATCCATCTGTTCATCTATCCGTCCAGTGCTCAGCCCAGTATCATTACAGAGGACATGTTGGTAGTGGGTGCCAGATATGGTAGAAAACTGCATGATAGGTTTCTAAGAGACAGAGGCAACTCATAGGAGCTGCAAAAGGTCAAAGTTCCCCTTACTTTGCCAAACCATCAGGAATCTTCAAGTAACATTCTCTGCATGCTGCACATATTTAAAATTTTGTTTCTATTCTGACATCATTCCGATCTAACCCTGAATAAAGACTTAGGCTCCTATGGGCTCCAATTGTGCTCTCATATTGCCCAGTATCATATCTCCATGTCTCTTCTCATCCTCCATTTCCAATAATTTCCAATAATTCTAAGGTAGAAATAGCCTCTCCTCTCCCTTTCTTTCCACTATTCCTTTACACATTGTCTGCATTTATTAGAATTTTTAAAAATCCGTGAGTTACAAGCATTGTATTGCTTGTGTTTGGGAAACCAAAGCTCAGTACATTGCCTGGCACAAAGGTACTTAATAAATGCATATTTTATCCATCTGAGTCCCATATCGTGTGTGGTTCCACTCACTGAGTCAGGGAGTAGGGCCATTAGAACAAAGTCTGGCAAGGGTATCTCAAATGAATGTCACTGGGTATGGGTGGTAGTTACCATTATCAGATGAAGAAGTACTATGCATGTCCAGGGATGAGTCTATGGATCCCTTCTAACACTTTGCATAGCAGAGGGGAACAAAAAGACTTAGCCATGCCTTGAAATGCTGTTTTGGACCTCATCCTCATGGGACTCGTCTACCCTCTCTTACAGAGGTCATTCCATCCCAGTGCCAACCTGTTCCTTATCCCAGGAGAAAAAGAACTTCCTTTTCACATTGCTGTATTGTTTGTTCTTCACCTTGTTTTAAGAGTCACTAATTTTATTTCAAAAGTAAGGGGGGGGGAAATGTTGCAGTGGACTTTTCAGGGAATTTCCAAATGTATTTTTTTATTTTCTTAAAAGCTTAAGGTCTCCCATCTAACACCCTGGTTTTGTTTGATTAAACAACCCAAAGAAAGCTGGAGGATTTGAAAGAGCTGCGGTCGTCCCTCATCTTTTGTCCTAAAGCCTGACCTCTGCCTGGCATTTTCTGCATTGGCAAAGAGGATGCTCTCTGGATTAAGTTTGGGGCTGAATGTTCATCAGAGATTCCTTACAAATCTAGTGCCTTGTTGGAGACCAGAGCATACTGTGTGCCAAGGGGAAGTCAGTGTGAGATGAATGCCTGTGGTTTTCAAATATACATACACAAACACACACATATGCCTTCATCCCTCTTCAAATACATGATTTTAAAATGTTATATCTATATACACACACACACACATATATTACATATATATAATTGATTATATATATATATGCATATATGTTTATATATATGTATATATAATTTTTACAGCATGTATTTGAAGAGGGATGAAGGCAGATTGTCATCATGCCAGGAGTTACACAAGGCTTGGAGCCCACATCCTGTGAGTTGTGTGGTTTTTAAGGATGCTGCTTGTAAGTGACTTCTTACTTTGGGTGAAAGGAAGCTGCAAGCAGTGAAGTGTAAACTGTCCTTTTGTCTGCAGGCCCTGCTCTAGCAGGGGTGAAGAGACGACCCTTCAGGCCATCGGCTTCTCAAGTCTCTCAGGGTCCGTGGACCAGTTGTCAAAGGCTTAGAAGGAGGTCCACCCTGAATTCTGAAACTGCCTTGTTCTAGCCAACTTGTGCCCTTAGGATAACTCTGAAGCCACAAGGAGGAATTAGGACGCCCTTTGCACAATCCTCTCTCCAGCCCAGAAATCAAAGCCTCAAGCTTTGAGTTGTACAATGTTTCAGGTATCAAGCCAACGTGAAATCTGAGGAGGGAAATGATCACAACCATCCTGAGCGCAGATCTCAGGGCTGCCCAAATTGTCAGAAATTCAGAATTTTTTTAAAGGGAACATGCAATATCTGTATGTCATGAAGGCTAGATGAGGATGATCCCCAAAGTATAGACAAAACCCCAAGACCTCTTTTAGAAAAGTTACATGGAATGCATGAATTCTTACAAATTGGCTTGGGCCCTGGGAGCTCTATGAGGGGGTTAATACTACCCTCTTACAGATAGGTGGAGACTGAATGACACTCATGTTGACAGCTTGGATCAAGCAAGATAAGGGTTTTTAAGTTCAAGACCATATTGTATTTCCCCTACATTTCAGTAATTCCTCTCCCCTCAATTCTCCACTCCCTTTTCAGAGAATCTTGGATTTGGAAGGGATGTAAGAGGTAAGCTAGTCCAACCTCCCACCCATGTCAGGAATTCTTTCTACAACATTGCCAACAAATGGGGGAGGCATGTAGTGTTCTACAAAGTCAGGGCCAAGGGGCAAATGGGGATACTTAGGTCAAAGGATATGGGCAGCTTAGTCATTTTTTCTTTCAGAATAGCACATTGACCATCAAATGACTGTCCCACTTCAGAGCTCCTTTGACTACATTTGAGGACCTATTTCCTCACATTCCTTTGCAAAATGATTGTTCACCTTGTTCATCTTTGCCATTCTTCAGGATGTGAAATGACATTATGGAATTCTTTCAGTTTTCATTTCTCTTACCGCTTTCATTAATCAACACTTCTGAGGTGCAGTTGTTCATCAGTTAGGAAGCCAGGATCTCCACATCATCTATGTCTTGTTCAGAAGGAATAGAAAATTCCAGAATCTCCAAGTTGGAAGTGAAATCAAGGCTCAGGCTACCAACAAACCATCTGGGGCCAAGAGAGGACTGATTATAGGTGTCCCCCTCATCATCACTTTCCATTTCTTGTCCTTAGACTTCCAGTGTTTCTAAACCTTCTCATCCCTTTGTCTTGATAGGGCTTATAGGATATGGTGGGAAAGCTGTTACTTTGATTTTCCTTTAAGGTGTTAATCAGGTACTACCTCCTTAAAGAAGATTTTGCTGACCCTTACCTATTTAGACTAAAAAAATCTTCCCTTCTAAAAATACAAAAATTCAAAGGCAGAATGAGCTTCAGAATACATGATGACTGACATTGTATAGTGCTCTAAGCTTTGCAAAGCAATTTTTCACAACAACCCTAGAAGGTAGGTGCTATGATTATCCCCATTTGACGTAAGAGGTAACTGAGGTTAAATGACTTGCCCAGGGTCACACAGCTAGTAAGTATCTGAGGTTGTCTTTCAAAGTATATGTTTCTGACTCCAGATACAGTTCTCTATTCACTGGGCAACCTAGCTGCTGCCTCTGGTTCATCTACTTCATCATATTCTACTTATAGAATCTATCTAGTCCAAATTGTACCTGACCAAAAAATTCATCCAGAACACACCTGGAAAATAGTCATCAACAGTTTCCTTGCTTCAGCTTTCTCATGTTCCACTCATTTCTCAAATCCCATAAATTGACTTTCCACTCAACCTCCCTTTTTTGTAATACATGTGAAAATTGCCCTTAAAAATCCTGTGTGAAATGTATTTTTTGGATATTTTATATTCATCACTATATAATTTTATTTTCTTGTATTTGTCTTAGTATTATAATCTATCTATATATCTATCATCTATCTATCTATCCATCCATCTATCTATCTATCTATCTATCTATCTATCTATCTATCTATCTATCTATCTATCTGTCTGTCTATCCTTCTTTGAATCCAATCTCTGACATCCATTATTTTACTTCTATTTTCCTACTTTCTGATGTGGAAATGTGATAAGTATGCTACCCTCCCTGCCTTTCCCCAATCCTAGATCTTTGGAACCTCTATCTAATCCCTCATTCCTTCTAATGTTCTACTTTATTATTAGTCACAGAGTTCAATATTTAACCAGTTTTAAGTCCATTCGTGCTCTGGTTTATTTTCAGATCATATAAATATTTTGCTAAATATTTCTGTGGAAAGGTTTTGGGAGTTTTAACTTAATTTGGGGAGTCACAAAGACTCAGACATGACTGAAGGACTGAACAATAGCAACAGAAATTCACCCAACTATACCATCCCTATTCCCACATCTCTCCATCTTGTCTGAAAGTCTTATAATAGGAGACTTTGTCGAACACTTGGCTAAAACCTCAGTATGCTAGATCTACAATATTCCCCTGTAACTGGCTCCCACTAACTTTTTTTTTTGTTCTTTCTTTTTTTTTT
>JAQQSW010017558.1:0-11439 GCA_028646575.1 Pseudocheirus occidentalis | reverse complement strand
GGGGCAGGGAGCCCCTCCCTGCCCTGCTAGAAAGCTAGAGAGTTGTTGGAGGAGGGCATAAAAGGGAACAGATTGTGGGAGGGGTCTTACAGGGGGATCAATGTTCTGGGCTGGGGGGTAGGGACAAAAAGGGGAGAAAATTTGTAACTCAAAACCTTGTGGAAATGAATGATGTAACCAAGAAAATAAATTTAAAAAATACTTGTAATTACACAGATTAATTTCATTGCTTTCACTCCTACATACAGAGCATCATGAGGTGGCAGTAAGGTCCTCTCTTGGATTCCCAACAGAAGACCCCTCCCTTTTAGCCTGCCTCCCCTTCCATACCAAACTGACCTGATTGGATTTGATGCCCCTGCGAGAATAAAATTAAGCCTATAGCAAAAGGAAAGTTAAAACTCAGCTGGGCTCTGGAATAGTTTTGGGTAAAGGACCTCAGTGTAGGTCCTTTTAAAGTTTATGTGACTAGGGGGCGGCTAGGTGGCGCAGTGAATAGAGCACCGGCCCTGGAGTCAGGAGTACCTGAGTTGAAATCCGGCCTCAGACACTTAACACAAAAAACTAGCCGTGTGACCTTGGGCAAGTCACTTAACCCCAACTGCCCTCCAAAAAGCAAAAAAAAAAAAAAGTTTATGTGAGTAGGAGATAGACATAATAATCCCCATAAAACTGAGCGAGGATGTGTGTGTGTGTGTGTGTGTGTGTATGTGTAAGTGGACTCTGAATAGAGAGCCAAGTGCTATGACATCTCCATCCAGCCAAAACTTAGCCTCCGGATCACAGGACAATCTGTGAATACATTGACCAGACTGTCTTACTGAACAACAAGTTCACAGTATTTTCTCTGTCATCTCATGTTCTGTTGCTGGATGACCAGCTGGAGAAAAGTCTCCCAACTGGTAAAGCTGCCAAACCTCCAAGTCACTGAGCTTTCCAGACAGTGTGGGAGGGGGCGTGAGAGTGTTGTTTTTTACACAGGAAGGAAAAGCCTCAGCCTCAGCTTTGCGTACTAACCCCTCTCCCCCACTTTCCCCTCATTCCTTTGTCCTGAACTCCCTGGAAAAGGGATGTGATTGAAGGCTGATATCCTCACCCACTTGGTTGGATTCTTACTTACATTTGAAATATAAACGTTTCCAAGAGATTGCCTCTCAAAGTAAGAGACAGAGACAAAGGAAAAGTGAAAGAGTGAGATTAGGCATTAGCCTAATTAGCTAATTAGCTGCGGTATAATTGAGGCCTTAAAGGAAACTTCTCAGCAAAATATTCTTGAATTTCCACCCAAGGTTTGCTACTATTTCTATGACCTGGAGTTAACCATGTCCAAGGCCTCATCTTCCATCTCTATAAAAAATAAAGAGTTTGGGCTTTACGTGCATCAAAATTGAGATTGTGTTAGTAAATGTTAAACAACAGGCTCTCAAGGAAAAAAAATGTACACATGGTATACATAAGTTTAATCCGCATTTTACAAAACATCTCTCCATTACTTTCTTAAGCTTGGACAATTAATCAAATAATAAATCAAGTCTTGATTTGTAGCATTTGCTGGCTTCAGAGGTGTAAATGCCCTCATTGGAAATATAAGAATTGGCTCCCATGAGCAGGTCTGAGTTGGCACCAATCTACCCCTGTAGGTTCTTTCTAGCCCTGCGAATCTGGTGCCTCCTGGCAGAGGATCTAGATTTAGGCCTATTGAAAATAAGCAGGCCACGTAGGCATAGGATCATAGGAACCTAGACCTGGAGAGGCAAGGAGTCTTGGAGGACATTCACTCCAAGTTGTTGTTCAGTTCATTCCGTTGTGTCCAACTCTATGTGGTTCCATTTGGGGTTTTCTTGGCAGAGATGCTGGAAGGGTTGGCCATTTCTTTCTCTAACTCATTTTACAGATGAGGAAGCTCAGGCAAACAGGTGACTCACTCAGGGTCACGCAGCTAGTAAGTGTCTTGAAGAGGACCACAGCATCATGGAGGTGATGCCATGATATGCAAGGGTGAATTGGATTTAAGTGAGGGAGGGCTGTGCAAAGTCACCTGCCTCACTTCTTCCTCCAGAGTCTTCTGGTTACAGTGACCAGATATACTTCAGGATGACTGGAGATGGCCCAGATGCCATGGAAGACCTTGGCCTTTCAAAGCTAAGGTCATTAGCAGGTCTCCATTTGACTGAGGCAATGCCCAGTCAGTGATGAAGGTTAGGTAAAACAGTTTCTGAGGTTGGATTTGAACTCAGTCTCCCTTGCTCCAGGCCTGGTGCTCTGTCTGCTGTGCCACCTAGCTGTGAAATGCCTCCTTTTATAAAGAAGCTGAAGCGCAGAAGCAGGAATATTTGTTTATGGACAGTCATTTCAATTGTACCTGATGCTTTGTGACCTTATTTTGGATTTCCTTGGCCAAGATGCTGGATTTTTTTTTTGTCTTTCCCTTTTCCAGATCATTTTACAGATGCAGAAATTGAGGCAAACAGGATCAAGTGACTTGTTCAAGGTCACTAGGCTAGTAAGTGTCTAAGGCCAGATTTGAACTCAGAAGCATGAGTCTTCTTGACTCCATGCCTGGCGTTCTGTTTACAGAACCACTGGGCTCTTACGGTCAGACAAGGTAGTAAATGGAGGAACCAGGATTTGAACTGAGATTCTCTGACTCCAGATTCCACACTCTTCCCCCTCCCTACACATAACCTCATTAGTTCCTTGAGTCCAGACTCTGGAGTAATCCAGGCTGGTCCCCAGGTGGCAGAAGGGTTTGATCAGAAAGTGATAAAACATGCTCATGAAAAATGTAGTGTGGTCTGGGGCTGGGTGAGTTATGGTCCCATTTGGTGGCTGCACACAGGTAAATCAGGCTGTAACTCATTTTGCCCCATCATGTTTTTTATTACTTGGTTTTAGCATAGTTTGGAGGGAAAAATCACCTTAGACAACAGATGTCTGAGCCTTAATTTTTTTTTCTTGCTCTTGTCGTGTGGACAGGCCTAAGACCAAGAGGGCTGATGACTCATTGCTGTGGTATTACACACCACAAGATGAAATGTGTGCTGTAGAAAGTGTGGGGCAGGATTTATCAGTTTGCTCTTTCTCTTTGATGTATCAGGGCAGGCTACTTTTGTGATGGCTTCTGGACTGTTTCCAAGCCATGAAAATCACCGTTTTAGGTTTTCTTGGCACATGAGCACATTTGCACTTGATTCTCAGACCTTTTGTATCAAGGATCTAAGGAGGGAGGATGGGGAATCTTGTATATTTGCCTCCTCTGTGCCCCTTTTAATGTTCCATGGATCTGCTGTGGGGATCATTAGCTTCAAACATATGCAAGAACAGATACTCAACTAGTAGAATCCATCTTTTAAAGAGAGCATCCTAGTTTGAATCCTTATTAAAATACTCATGTATAAACTCACCCACAGTTCCCTCTGCCAGACCCCCATTTTCAAAATATTGATGTTTCAAGCCCTGGGGAGCAACAGTACTCTTCAAGGTTCTCTTTTTCCATTAACCCGTTGAAACAAAAGCAGCACCCATGAGGAGAAAACCACAGAGTGGGGCCTTTATTACTCTATTGGTAAATAAATGAATCCAGCTTTATCTAGTGAACACCTTTCATTTATTTGACATTATGAAATGTGAACATATCTCTCTGCCCCCACCACATCAGTTCGCCGTCATAAATGCTGAGAACTAAGGAAATAAAACAGCTAATTATACCAGATTCCCAGACACCCTTCCAGAGGTTAAGAAAAAATCAAGCCCATTTGTCATCACCCGGCAATGTACAGTAAATAGCTTCCTTGTAATTGCAGATTTCCCAATAGGGTCCCTGTTTCAGGTTTTCCCCTACTCTGGGAATTGGCTTTTGTCCTTGGTGTTTTATTCTCACCACCCTGCTTTGGAGAAACCGTCCATGACCCTGATTATATTTTCAAATCTTTCTATCTAGTATCTCTCAGAGTGGATATCCCTTTTAATGTGACAGCTTGATAAGGTCTGGCCTGGATCTTAGGGAGTGATCAGAAAAGGCTTCTTTTCTACATGAATGGGGTGAGGACAAGTGGAGAGGGAACAAAAATTATTGGTTGGAAATTTTGTCAAACAATGTATTCCAGTGGTTTGGCTGCCTTGTTGAACACAATTAAATTAAATGGCAACATCATCTCAACTTTACAGACAACTTGGGTGTGTGGTGTAAGAGTGAGAATTCAAGGATGAGAGCCTGTGTGACTGGAAGGATGGTGATGCCCTATACAGTAATCAGAAGTTGAAAAGTGGGAAGGATTTAGGGGGAAAATTGAGTTCTATTTTGGACATGTTGAATTTTCGATGCCTATGGGATATTCTGTTCAAGTTGTCCAAAAGGCAGTTGGGGATGTGAGGCAATGTCATAAGAGATTAAGACTGGATGTGTAGATTTGGGAATCATCTGAATGAAGCACTCATCTTCAAGAGTTCAAATCTGGTCTCAGACACTCACTAGCTGTGTGACCCTGAGCAAGTCACTTAACCCTGTTTGCCTCAGTTTCCTCAACAATAAAATGACCTGGAAAAGGAAATTGTGAATCTTTCCAGTATCTCTGCCAAGAAAACTTCAAATACTGTCCTGAAGAGCCAGAGATGAATGACCCTCAAGAAGAAGTAAGCGTAGCTTCTCCTCTGCCTTGAAGGCTTCCCTGACTACTGCTAGGATCAATATGACATTAGCAATGTCTTTGGTCAAGCAGTTGATTTGGCTCTTGTTTGTAGTCAACTCAACAGAATCTTTGGCTGATCATTCTATTGTTATGTAGATGGAAACTCAGACTGTGGGATGGAGGTGAGGATGAGTCTAATTGATGTGATGGTACCTGCCTGATCTTCCTTATTAGTATTATCAGTCAGCAGGACATAGTGGATAGTAGACCAGCCTTAGCATCAGGAAGTCTTGGATTCAAGTTCTGCTTTAGACATATTTTGTCTCTGTGAGAGTGGACATGTCACTTAACCTTGTAAATAAATGCCTTTTCATTCAGTTAGTGCCTGAAGCACCTCTCTGATTTCATAAATTACAGAAGAATGACTTATCTGCATTAGGAAAGAAGGTTCTTGGCCAGGGGTTCCCCCAGTAATGAAACAACACACACAAGTATGCTTATAGTAACACATCTGTAACAAGTATAGAATATGCAACACACATTATATGTGTGTATCCACACACACACATATGCATGCATATGTGTTCTGCTATTTCATTGGTGTAGGGAACTTATGGCCAAGAAGCTTCTTTCTTAATGGAGATTGGTAAATATACACACATAGATATGTACGTGTGAGGGGTGGCTAGGTGGCATGGTGAAGGGAGCACTAGACCTGGAGTCAGGAGGACCTGAGTTAAAATCTGGTCTCAGACACTTAACATAAAAAACTAGCCATGTGACCTCGGGCAAATCAATTAACCCCAATTGCTCTACCTTCCCCCTCCAAAAAAAAGCAAAAAAAAAGTTATGTATGTGTAAATGTATATATGACATTATTGTCATAATTTATACATCTATATGTACGTGTATAAATGATGACAGCAATGTCTTACATTTATATAGTCAACTTTCAAGTCTATTATATCAAGCAATAAGCATTTATTAAAACTTTGCTATGTAAACTTTGTACACTGGGGCACAGTGGGTGGGCATGTTGACTTGGAGTCAGGAACATCTGAGTTCAAATCTTGTTTCAAATTCTTATTAGTTGTGTGACCCTAGGTAAGTCACCTAACTACTCTTAGCTGCCATTCCCTCATTTGTAAAAAGGGGATGATAACAGTACCCACCCCATAGGGTTGTTATGAGGAGCAAACAAACTAACATGTAAAGTGCTTTGCAAACCTTAGGTATTAAATACAGCTGGTGGCACAGAGGATAGACCCACTGACCTGGAGTCAGGAAGACTCGAGTTCAAATGTGGCCTCAGACACTAACTGGCTACATGACCCTGGGTGAGTCACTGAACCTTTCTCTCTCTCTCTCTCTCTCTCTCTCTCTCTCTCTCTCTCTCTCTCTTTACCTTCGTTTTGTCTGCTGTAAAATGGACATTATAATAGCACCTTTTACACAAAGTTATTGTAAAATTCCAATGACATAATGCCTAAAGTTCTTACAAAATGACCGGCACGTAGTAGGCACACAATAAATGCCTTTTCCCTTCCTTACCAGGCACTGCGCTATATGATTTCATTCTCACAGCCACCTTTGAGATATGCATCCATTTCTTTGGACAATGTCAAATACTTGATATGGGCAGGAGCACAAAAGTATTTGTACATTTGGGCAGGGACTGGGGTATGACCACAAGCCTGACCCCAGTCTCCTGACTCTTAGCCTCCTGCTTTCCCTTTGGAACACATTACCTCAATTGTAGGATTCCACAACATAGTCCTAAACATGCTTAGAGCAGGACCACCCAAACCTCTCAGGGTTGATACTTCTTGGTACCCAGGGTACCGAGGGTCCAGGCTAACTCTCGTGGCAGTGTGGAAGGTACTAGACTACTCTGCAGCATCTTTATTTACCCTTGAAGGAAGGTGGCAGAGATACGTTAGGGTTTTCAGTGCCAATTTAACCTGGTAACTACACAGCAAATAAAAGGTTGCTTTTTTTTCCTTCCTCAACGTGTGACTGGTTGGATTTTCCACTAATAGGTGTGGTCTCCAACCTATAAATAGTGTTTCAGCACAAGTAGCTTGGAGAGGACGCACTGGTGGAGGAAGAACTGTGGCCTAGCCAGCACACTTGTTATTTCAACAACACCTGACAGGCAGGGCATTGACAGAGAGGAACAATAGCACCAGATTCAACATGATGAATGCTCTGCACGTCGAGGGGCTGTGTTCCCCCCACTTGTCCTTGTTCCCATTTTGTTGCAAAAACCTTGGTGAAAAAACCAAGTAAATAATGCAAATAAGTGCTTGTCACTTCAGATCCCAACCATTTAGCTGTCAGGCAATTTCCCAGACTCCCTTCGTCTCTCTGCCATTCTCTGAAAACCCAGCCCAAACTCCATCCCAGAGAAGAGGGCTCTCCTTCCCGCAGCACTTGTGCTTGTTACCCTGCCCACCCACCACAATCCCATGACATCAGTGTTTCCTTAGTAACTCAGGACTTCAAAGGAGAAAGGAGATGGAGGAGACAAAGAGTGGGGAAGGGGAAAAAAAGAATTCGCTTAAAATTCCATCTGTGAGGGCCTGTAAAGATTTCATAGCCTCTGATTTGGGGAGTTGAGTTAGCTTCAGGAACTGCTGAGCCCGAGGCAATAATAAAAGTTCAGAGGTGCTCCTTTCTCCTTGCCTCGACTTTCCTTTGTTCTGACTCCCTCGCTTTTATGTAGTCAGTGCATACCAGACTGGTGTGTGTGTGTGTGTGTGTGAGTGCACACACACACACACACACACCTTTACACCTTTTACTTTTTCTCTGGGAATACTAGTGAAATCAATGCTACCATTGCTGGTGTGAAGGACAGTTACAATCCCTGACATACCACGTCCTCAAAGCCCCTTCCACTATGTGTTGTGTCCTCTTATTAGAATTAAGCTTCTTGAGGTTAAAACTTGTCTAACTTTCATATTAGTCACTATATACTAGCTAGATCTTATTATTATCAATTGTAATAATAATTATCCAGCAGTAATAGCATTCCCAGTATGTAGAACCCTTCATGATACATATGGCAGGTGCCCAAGATATTCCTTTCATTCATTCATTCATTCATTCATTCATTCATTCATTCATTCTCCTTCATTTCTATATTGATTACAGACCAGTAATGTTCCTTCCATCAAGATCTTCAAGGCTCCTTCCATGCCTAGCTCTTTGAAGAAATAGGCCTCCAAATGCTAAAAGTTCTTCATAACTAAAATTCTAATTGGAATATGAAGGAATATTCCAATTGGATTGTGACTATCAAGGCACCCTCACTTTAAAAACTTTTACACAAAAGTCAGGTGCAGGAACGGGACTGGGTTAGTAGGAAGAATCTGTAAGGTTTACTGTCTCTGGAATGGGGGTGCTATGATGAATCTTCTGTTTTGAGGCAGCTGCATCGCAGTGAAGATCCAGGAGTCAGGAAGATCTGGGTGCAAATCTGACCTCAGACACTTGCTAACCAAGGGACCCTGAGCAAATGCCTTAACCCTGTTTGCTTCTGTAAAATAAGCTGGAGAAGGAAATGGAAAACCACTCTGTATCTTTACCAAGAAAACCCCAAATGGAGTCATGAAGAATCAAACATGGCTGAAATGAATGAACAACAAATTTCCTTAGATGTGAAAATGTACCATATCCCTCCTATGAATTTGCTGTATCTTGTATGGAATGTTTACAATAAGCCGTAGACAAGAGTTGCTCAGGAAGAGGTAATCACATTGTTGATGTGAAGGACAGTTACAATACCTGAGATTCCACGGACCCAAATCCCCCTCCCTGGCTACCACTCTCCGCTATGTGTTGTATCACCCCTGTTAGAATTAAGCTCCTGGAGGGTAGAAGCTCTAACCAGCATCATTGCAGAGCATGGACTCCACACTTATGAGAACAAAGAACCATCTAAGCCTACAAAGAAGGCTGAACCAGGGACGGCGGCTTTTGTGCATTTGCACCTGCATTTCCAGGTCTAGAAGACACTGAGATGTAAGGCTAAAACACTAATCAGCAAGAATTCTGTACTATTGGCTTCTCGGTTCCTTTATTGTTGTGGGAAGGATTGCCTCCTGTCCACTTCGGCCAATGGGCATTATCTGACCGGGAGAGCATCACTGCAGAGGATAGAGTTTGGCTTCTCCGCGTTCTTCTGTCTTCCTGACACATCTGGTAGAGTTTGTGAGAACATTGTAGTTTTCCCAGTGTGTGATAAAGATAGCATCGTCATGGTGGAAGGAGCTCAGGTCCTGGAGCCAGAGGTCTTGGGTTCAGATCTCATCTCTGATACTTTCAATGTGTGTGACCAGGAGAAGGCATAACTACTCTGGGCCTGTCTTCTCATCTGTAAAATGAGAGGATTTGGCTAGATGGCTTCTGAGGAATCTTTAGATCAGAGTCTCTTAACCTTTTCTCTGTGAGCTTAAATCAAGATTTTCATAAGTGTATTTCAATAATTGGTTCCATTGTATTCATACACATTTATACATCAAAAACATTCTTTTCTAAAAGTAACGAGTTGAATTTATTATACACTTTTATTAAAAAGTAGTATAGAATAGTGCTTCACAATTTCATGTGATTCTGTTTTTGTAAACATATTTTTTGTTCACACACTTTTTGTAAACATATTTCTGAAATTAAGAAATAAAAAATATTTCTTTAACTTAGTAGAATGAAAAAAGATGATTGTGCATGAAACTGCAGAACTATTATGTATAACTTGCTATTCCTTTTAATATATAATATATATTTAATATATAACTATATATTTAAGTATATAATAAAGTTATTATGTAACTTAAAAAAATTAAAATACTCTGAGAAGTTCTTAAAAGTGCCAAATGGATCCATGACACAGTAAACATGAAGAACCCTGGCTCAAAACTATGGACCCATGATTTCCTCTAGCTGGTTTTCCATGTGTCCAAAAATTTTTGGTTAGATGAGATTGCTGAGTTCTCAAATAGCTATAATGTTATTGTTGTTCAGTAATTTCAGTTGTGTCTATCTCTTCGTGATCCTATTTGGGGTTTTCTTGGCAAAGATACTGGAGTGATTTGCCATTTCCTTCTCTGGTTCATTTTACAGATGAGGAACTGAAGCAAGCAGGGTTAAGGGACTTGCCCAGGGTCACTCAGCTAGTAAGTGTCTGAGACCAAATTTGAACTTGAGAAGATGAGTCTTCCTGACTCCAGGCCCAGCACCCTATCTGCTGTGCCATATAGCTAATAGCCAGACAACCACAGGAAAGTATAAAGATACACTTCACTTAGATATGAATATTGATTTTTTTTGTCATGTTGGTATTGGAGCTAGAGAAGACAACTTCCCTTCAAAAATTCACCCTCTCAGTTTAGGGTAATTTTGGAGGGAAATGGGTTATGGGAAGCTTAGAGTTTATTAGAGCTTCCAGAAGGAGACTCAAATAGTGCCTAAAGAAAAGCAAGAGGTCTACTGTCTTATTGATCTTCATAACATCCATATATAGTAAAGAAGGCTTAGGGTGAATCATTCCCACTTTATAGAAGGAAGAAACTAAGGTACCATAATAATGGGACCAAGAAATAAAGCTGGGATCCCCGACTGCTCACTTGAGTGCCTTAAACCCTGAAACAGATTTCCTCAAGAGAGTATGATAACAGGACATATTCATTCTGTAAGCTTCAACCAGGACGGTCTTAAAAAAAAGGCTTTAGGAGATGGTTAGAAACATAGGGTCAAGATCTTTAGAGCAAGAGATGGTGATGCAGTTTGCTAGTGCACCTGGGAACCTTTCCCCGAGCTCACCTCAAAATTCTCATGCAGAGAACAAAGTGAAAACAAAGCTCTGCTCCAGCCTGTCCCAGAGACACCTGCTTCATGTCTCCAGTGGGGCAGGGCTTTGCTCATCCCCCAGCTATGCGGATGAGCTTCCTTGTAAAGTCAGACTTGCCAATATTCCCAGAAGGTATCTGTGGGTTTTGTTTTTTTTAATTAAAAATTTTCTGCTTATTAACTCTGAGCATGGTTTCTCTTCAGACTTGTCCCTTTTCCTTTGGAGGGACCATTCCTTTCATCCTTTTGGTTTGGGGATCATTCAAAATGATATCAGGAACCTTGTTAAATTCTTCAATTTCATGACTTCTGACTGAAGCTGAAATCAGAGAGGCTTCTGGTAAGAATTGAGTCATAGGACTACCCAGGAAAAGCTGGTTCAACATCCCACCTCCAATACTTACACGCTGCTTATAACCTTTGACTATTTGTCTACTAGATAATAACTTGCTTTTCTTGACTCGTATCAAATCCCTAAAAATCTTCTTTGTGTACATAGTTATACATATATTCACACAATTGGCTCTTTTCCTTCCAATTCAAGTTA
This sequence comes from Pseudocheirus occidentalis, assembly GCA_028646575.1. Classification (NCBI taxonomy): domain Eukaryota; kingdom Metazoa; phylum Chordata; class Mammalia; order Diprotodontia; family Pseudocheiridae; genus Pseudocheirus; species Pseudocheirus occidentalis. The sequence continues at coordinate 414 of JAQQSW010017558.1, read as the reverse complement.
CACTATATGACTATGTATGTGGGCATGTGTGTGCGTGCGTGTGTGTGTTTCTCTATATGGAGGTATACACATATAATATTTAGAGACCTATGTATGAGGTATACAACACATTATTTAGAAATGAATGAATAAGGAGCCATTCTCTAAGAGAGAAATTGTCTCTGATTTCAAATTTCTCTAATAAAAGTCATAGACATTGAAATATATATACATGTATGTACATACACTATTTTATATACACATGAGATATTTAATGCGCCTGAATTTAGATGAACTGCTTAGGGGTGTGCTACAAGCGAACAAGGATCAGAGCCGCTCATTCTCTGATAAATTGTCTCTAGTTTCAAATCTGATACAGACCAATATACATGTAAGTATATCCATCCCTCCCTCCCTCCATCCCTCCATCCCTCC
>JAQQSW010017557.1:0-11439 GCA_028646575.1 Pseudocheirus occidentalis | reverse complement strand
TGGGCTGGGGGGTAGGGACAAAAAGGGGAGAAAATTTGTAACTCAAAACCTTGTGGAAATGAATGATGTAACCAAGAAATAAATTAAAATAAGAAATTGAAAACCAAATCTACCATTGTCTTCTGAATCCCTTACTTTTAATCAGCAGTAGTGAAATCATTATTCACAGGCATTACCTGCGCCCTTGAGGTCATCAGTTTTGTGACTAGGATTTCATAATCCTTAGCAATGCTGAGTTCTTTCTGGTAACATCATTTGCCCCCATATGAATCACCAGGAGTGGGTGGTGGCCATCAGGTCTGAGAGATCAAGCACATTCTAGAAGCAAGTTAGTAGACCTTTCTATTGCTTACGTTAGGTCAACAAATAGCTGCCTTATGTTGAGGAAACGAGTCTTGAATTGTGTTTAAAATCACATTGGAATCACATTTTTATTATAATATCTCATGAAACTGCAAGGAGTTTCTCAAACTGGCCATAGTGTCCCCAGGCATTTTTAAGAACACTGAGTAACAGACATGATCAGGTAACTTTTATACATTTTCTATGGTTCTTTTAATCTCTTGGTATTATGATTTTTAAATTTTATACATTGTTAAGATTAATCTAGGTAGTTATTTCTGGTTTAATAACTACATGTAAAATGTTATAGGAAGTAAACTCAATGACCATTTTGTTGCATTAACAGGACAGGACATAGTACATAATAATTTATATTAAGGATCCTTGGATGTGGAATGTGTACAACTTAAATTTTTTACACTTGGTTCTCAAAGTGTGACTCAGTGACCCTAGATACAGGATGCCCAAGACCCTTTCAGGGGGTTCAAAGATCAAAATTATTTTCATAACAATATTCTCAATACAGTAGATATTGATAGATATTATCCACATATACAAAGCTCTTTGGGTCCTCAATAATATTTCAGAGTACAAAGGCATCCTACAACCAAAAAGTTTGAGAACTACTGCCCTAGACATATGGCTTTGGTCTTTGCTGTTACATTTTCAGAAGAAGCAACTCTTTGTCCCTGTTCATCAGTGCACTCATTCCCGCACTACTGGTGCTAGTCTGAGGCCTTATTTCATAGTTTCTTCAATTGCTATCCCTCAGTACAGAGTCACCAACACCACGACTTGCCTCCACTTACTTTGACTGTGAGGAAATGATCCCTCTTTTGACAGCAACTATAGAGCCATATCATGTTCAAACCACATTCCCCATCATGCCTTCAACAGAAATATCCTTCTTTCTATGACTTAGCTTCACTCCAGATAGTCAGCAATCCTCTTCACTGTCTTTCTCAGTGACACAGTCATCTATCTTCCAAACACTAATAGTGGTGAGAATTCTTCTCCACATTCTTTTTCTTCTTTGTTTCTTCCTTCAAGTATTTCTTTCATTCTTTCAAGGAATAATCAACTTTTCCTGATGACCTGGACATTGAAGAGATGATCTTCCAGCCTTGTCCTCTAGAACAGAGGTCAATTTATATTTTGTGCATTCATAGTTGTTAACCTGGTACCTGTAAAAATATGCTCTCTGCGGATTACTGCAAAGTTCCCTCAGTCCTCCATCTTTGCTCAGATGCAATCCTCAAATTCCTTTGGGTTCTTTTTTGTGGCCCTCTTGATTGGCCTTTGGGAAGAAGGGAGGTGAAAAGCATTTATATAACACCCACTATATACCAGGCATTATGCTAAGTGATTTTTACAAATATTACTTCATTTGATCCTCCCAACAACCCTGAAAGATAAGTACTATTATTATCACCATTTTAAAGATATTAAAGTTTAAGGAACTGAGGCAGGCAGAGTTTAAGCGACTTGTCCAAGATTACACAGCTAGTGAGTGTCTGGGGTTGGATTTGAACTCAGGTCTTCCAGACTCCATATCCGGCACTTTATCTACCAGGCCACCAACTGCTTCTGTTGTATTACAGGGTGCACACTACAGAATTATCCCAAAAATTCTTTTTTTCCACAAGTCAAAATAATAAACTGAAAAAAAAATAAAGGTTGGAGAGGAGAGAGCAGCTTCATACACATACATACACACATACATACATAATAAATTTATACTAAATATATTGTACAGACATAGTAGAAATACATATGTGGAATATATGATATATAGTTAGACTTTGTGTGCATGAGACAGTGCTTAATCTCCTGAGTTGCTTCTATATGTCAATGGTCATAATTTCTTAAACTCCATAATACTTTTCATAGTTATATTAAAAAACACTAGTCTTTACTAGGTCTATTTAAAAAAGGAAAAGGACCTAGATATACAAAAAAATTGATAGCAGCTCTTTTTGTGGTGTCAAAGAATTGGAAATTGAGAGGATGCCTATCAATTGGGGAATGACTGAACAAGTTGTGGTGTATGATCATGTTGGAATACTAATGTGCTATAAGAAATGATGAGCAGGATGCTTTCAGAAGAACTTGGAATGACTTACATGAACTGATGCAAAGTAAAGTAAGCAGAACTAGGAGAACTTTGTACATACAATAGCAATAGTGTACAGTGTCAATTATGAATAACAACTATTCTTAGCAAATCCTAAGGACTTATGATGCAAAATTCTATCCACCTATATAGAAAGAACTGATAGATTCTGATAAAAATTGAAGCATACTTTTTAAATTTCTTTTTTTTTTGGTCTGTGCTTTCTTTCACAACACAACTAGTATATAAATATGTTCCACATGACTGTATATGAATAACTGATATCAAATTGCCTACCAGCTCAAGGGATGGGAAGAGGAAAGAATTTGGAATTCAAAATTTTAAATTTTTTTTACATTTGCTGAATGTTAAAAATTGCTTTTACATATAATTGGGAAAAAATTTTAAAGAATTAAAAAAAAGAAAAATACCATTCGTATACTTTAGAGACTTCTTTATTTCCACAAATGATAATCTTGTAATAATAATAATAGATGGCCTCTATATAGTACACTAAGATTTGCACCTTTTATTGTTGTTGTTAAGTCATTTTTTCAGTTATGTCCAACTCTTTGTGACCCTATTTGGGATTTTCTTGGCAAAGATTCTAGAGTGGTTTTCCATTTCCTCCTCCAGTTCATTTTACAGATGAGGAAACTGAAGCAAAGAAGGTTAGGTGGCTTGTCCAAGGTCACCATTTTACAGATAACAAAACAAGTTTAGAGAAGCTGTGCCTTTGTCCATATTCATATAGTTAGTAAATAAATGAGCTGGAACTAAACTAGTCAGATTTGAAAGAGGGAGTTACATTGAAATCTCTCCTGATTCCAAACCCAGAGCTCATTCTATTACACTACACTGGCTTTCCACTGAAAGTGTCAATTCCACTCATTAGTCTTGCAGATTCTTTTCTTGTAATGGTGTGAGAGAGAAGTAACAACAAAGGAACTGGCCTTCTTGATACAAGATACATTCCAAGTCAGGGAGGATGGACGTCCTGGCATATAATGAGACTGAAGTCATAATCACCGGGAATTAGCTTGAGGGTTTTGTGGTAAACCAAGATTAACAGGTAGATGTCTTGATCTTCCAAGAAAGTGGGGATGGGGTAGTGGAATAAGCCTGGCAATGATTATGCAGTAAACATCACTTCGAGCCTGAGTTTTGTGTTGTTTCTTTTAAAATCTGTAGTGGAAGACTGATGGGATCAGGAACAAGAGGCAGCTCTGGCGCCCACAGAACCCATCATCTCAGCACAATAGCTTTTTTTTGACAGGATTATGAATAGATGAAGGGAAAATTCAGGGATGTCACATATCTTATGTTAGTGATGGTTTGAAATGTCTCAAGAAATCTTATTTGCAAAATTAGCCACAAGATCATAAAGAAAGGTTACTGATAAATTGCAAAGTATCCAGTGGCATAAGGGGAGGGGTGGAAATAGCTTCCAGGTCCTGTCTTATGTAACACCTTCATTATATGCCGAGGGGGAGGGAGTGACTCCCTATCCATGAAAATTGTTGGTAATTCTAAATCAGGGCATGATGTCAAGTCTGAAAATGAAGGGGAAAAAACGCAAGGTAGGGTGGGTCCCCAAGAGAGAAGGGAAAAAAAAAACCCAGATGGACTGAAAACACAGTCAGCTGGACTTTCTGAACTAAGTTTCAAATTCTCCTTCATCTCAACCAACAGAGGGAGAAATTGTGAGAAAAGCAGAGGTCACCATTATTAGACAGGCATTTTCTCTCTTTAAAAAAATACTTATTTTTAGTTTTCAACATTCACTTCCATAAGCTTTTGAGTTTTCAATTTTCTTCCTCTCTCTCCTCCCTTCTCCCAAAGAAAGCATACAATCTGATAGAGGCTCTACATATACATTCATATTAAACATATTTTCACAGTAGTCATTTTGTAAAGAAGTATTAAAACCAATGGGAGGAACCATGAGAAAGAAGAAACAAAACAAAACAACAAAAGAAACAAAAGAGATCAAAGAGTACACTTCGGTCTGCATTCAGACTCCACAGTTCTTTCTCTGGGTATGGACAGCATTTTCCATTATGAGCCTTTTAGAGTAGATCCTTGCTTTGCTGAGAAGAGCCAAGTCTATGAAAGTCATTGCTCAATGTAGCTGTTACCATGTATGATGTTCTTCTGGTTCTGCTCACTTAACTCAGCATCAGTTCATATAAGTCTTTCCAGGTTTTTTTCTGCACTCCACCTGCTCATTATTTCTTCTAACAAGATAATATTTCATTACATTTATGTGGCATAACTTGTTCAGCTATTCCTCAATTGATGGGCATCCACCCAGTTTCCATTTCTTTGCCATCACAAAAAGAGCTGCTATAAATATTTTTGTACATATGGATCCTTTTCCAATTTTTATGATCTCCTTAGGATATAGACCTAGAAGTGGTATTGCTGGGTCAAAGGGTATGCACATTTTTATAACCCTTTGAGCATAGTTCCAAATTGCTTCCCAGAATAATTGGATCAATTCACAACCCCACCAACAATGCATTAGTGTTCCAACTTTCCCACATCTTCTCCAATATTTATCATTTTCCTGTTTTGTTGTGTTAGCCAATCTGATAGGTATGATGTGATACTTCTGAGTGGTTTTGATTTGCATTTATCTAATCAATATTGATTTAGAACATTTTTTCATATGACTGTAGATAGTTTTAATTCTTCATCTGAAGAATTATCTGTTCATATCCTTTGACCATTTATCAATTGGAGAATAACTTATATTCTTATAAATTTGACTCAGTTCTCTATATATTTTAGAAATGAGGCCTTTATCAGGACATTGACTGTAAAAAGTGTTTCCCAGCTTTCTGCTTTCCTTCTTATCTTGGTTGCATTGGCTTTGTTTATGCAATACCTTTACAATTTAATGTAATCAAAATATCCATTCTGCTTTCATAATGTTCTCTATCTCTTGTTTGGTCATAAATTTTTCCCTTCTCCATAGATTTGACAGGTAAACTATTCCTTAGTCTCTTAGTTACTGACAGTATCAACCTTTATATCTAAACCATGAATCTATTCCGATTTTATCTTAATGTAGGGTATAAGATGTGATCTATGCCTAGTTTTGGCCATACTGTTTTCTGGTTTTTCCAGAAGTTTTTGTTAAATAGTGAGTTCTTGTCCCAGAAGCTGAAGCCTTTGGATTTATCAAGGAGTATAGCTGATGATTATTATGTCTTGTGTACCTAACCTATTCCACTGATCCACCATTTTTTAGACAGTACCAAACAGTTTTTATGATTGATGCCTTATAATATAATTTAAGATCTGGGATGGTTAGACAATAATGAAGATATTTGTTGTTTCTATGACTTGTTGTTTGACCCACTCATTCTTTAGGATTGGATTATTTAGTTTCCAATTAATTTTTAGTCTGTCTTTCCATGGCCCTTTATTACATGTAATTTTTATTGCATTATGATCTGAAAAGAATGCATTTAATATCTCTGCCATTCTGAACTGGATTGTGAGGTTTTATGCCCTAATACATGGGATATTTTTGTGTAGGTGCCATGTACCACTTAGAAAAGGGTATATTCCTTTCTATCTACATTCAGTTTTCTCAAGAGGTCTACCATGTCTAACTTTTCCAAAATTCTATTCATCTCCTTAATTTCTTTCTCATTTATTTTGTGGTTAGATTTATCCAGTTCTGAGAGGGGGAGGTTGAGGTCCCCCACAAGTCTTAGTTTTTCATCTATTTCTTCCTGTATCTCCTTTAGCTTCTCCTCTAAGAATCTGGATGTTATGTCACTTGGTGCATGTATGTTTAGTAATGATATTACTTCGTTGTCTATGGTGCCATTTAGCAGGCTGTAGTTTCCTTCCTTATCTCCTTATCTTCCTTATTAATTAGATCTATTTTTGCTTTCACTATAGGATTGCTATCCTTGTTTTTTTTACTTCACCTGAAGCATAATAGATTATGCTCTAGCCCTTTTACCTTTACTCTGTGTGTATCTCTTTGCTTCAGATGTGTTTCTTGTAAACAACATATTGTAGGATTATGTTTGTTAATCCATTCTGCTATTTGCTTGCATTTTATGGGAGAGTTCATCACATTCACATCCCCAGTTATGATTAGTATCTGTGTCTTTCTCTTCATCCTATTTCTCCACCCCCTCCCTGTTTATATTTTTCTCTCTCCTCTCTCCATTTCCCTCCTCACTAGAGTTTTGCTTTTGACTACTGCCTCCCTCAGTCTGCCCTCCTGATTATCCACTCCCTCCCTTTTTTTCCCCTTTCCTCACCTACTTTCTATAGGATAAGTTAGATTTCTACATCTAATTGATTATGTTATTCCCTCTTTGAGTCAAATCTGATGAAAGTAAGGTTCAAACAATGTGCATCTCTCCCCCTTCTTCCCCTCTACTGTAATAGGTCTTGGAGCCTCTTCATGTGACATAATTTAACCTTTTCTGCCTCCTCCTTTCCTCTTTCCCCAATACAATCCCTTTTCTACCACTTAATCTGATTTTTTATGGTCACATTAAAGTCAACTTATACACACACCCTCTGCCTATGTATACCTCTTTTAAATGTCATAATAAAGATACAGTTCTCAAGAGCTACAAATGTCCTTTTCCCTTGAAGGGATATAAACAGTGTTCCCTTATTGAAAAATATTTTTTTCTTTCCTGTTTACCTTTTTATGCCTCTCTTCAGTCTTGTATTTAAAGATCAAATTTTCTGTTGAGTTCTTGTCTTTTCATCAGGAAGGTTTGGAAATCCCCTATTTCATTGAATGTCCATCTCCTCCTCTGAAAGATTATGCTCATTTTCATTGAGTAGTTGATGCTTAGTTGTAACCCAAACTTCTCTACCTTACAGAATACCATATTACCAGTCCTCTGGTCCTTTAATATAGAAGCTACAAGGTTGTTTGTAATCCTGACTGTGGTTCCATGATATTTAAATTGTTTCTTTCTGGAAGCTCACAGTATTTTCTCTTTGACCTGATAATTTTGGAATTTGGCTACAATATTTTTTGGCATTTTCAATTTGGGATCTCTTTTCAGTGGTGATCATTGGATTCTTTAAATGACTATTTTACCCTCTGGTTCTAGGACCTCAGGGCAGTTTTCCTTGATTTCTTGGAAGATGATGTTCAGGCTCTTTTTTTCCATCATGGCTTTCAAGCAGATCAATAATTTTCGAATTAACTCTCCTGGATCTATTTTTCAGATCTATCATTTTTCCAATGTGGTATTTTTTCTTCTATTTTTTCTTTCTTTTCATTTTTGACTGATTCTTGATCTCATAAAGTCATTAGCTTTCACTTGCCCAATTCTAATTTTTAATGAATTGTTTTCTTCAATTAGATTTTGTATCTCCTTTTCCATATGGCCCATTTTATTTTTTTTAAGGAGTTCTCTTCAGTGAGTTTTTGTGCCTCTTTTTCCACTTGGCCAATTCTACTTTTTAAGGAGGTTTTTTTTGGTGTGTTCTTTTCTTTTTCAATTGGTCAATTGCATTTTTAAGGACTTGTTTTCTACAGTCAATTTTTGTCCTTCTTTTTCCAAGCTATTGACTCTCTTGTATACCTCCTGATTTTTCTTCTACCTGTCTTATTTGACTTTTGAAACCATTCTTGAGCTCTTCCAAGAAGGCTTTTTGGGGCTTGAGATCAATTAATATTCCCCTTTGAGGTTTCAGATATGAGTATATTGACAATATTGTCCTCTTCTGAATTTGTGTTTTGATTTTCCTTGTCCCCATAGTTAGAATTTGTGGTCATTGTCTGTTTCTGCTTTTTGCTCATGGTATTTGCCTATTTCCTGGCTTTTAAAGTTGAGCTCTCCTGCTGGAGCACAAAAGGTACTGACCTAAGCTTCTTGTGCTGGGGGTTAGTGACCTGGTCACTAGCTTTGTGTGCTGGGGCCTCAGGTGCTACCAGCTGGAGTCTGTAGGGGTCTGGCAGCTTACCTGGTGCTAAGTAGGGGTCAGCAACACTGAAGCTCTTAGCATAGGGGTGAGGGGGTGTCTGATCCTCGGAGGATACTTGCTCACCTGAGCTGCTTTGAAGCACTGGAAGGTTTGGCTCCTGGAGGATGCCTGCCTACCTGGAGTTGTGCCTTCTGGAGTTGTGCTGAAGCATGGGGAAGTTTGGCTGCTGAAGGATGCCTGGCCACTGGCATGCATAGCAGTTTTACAAGCTGGAGTCTACTGGTTCCCCCTGCCAAGAGACTCAGGAGGTCCTGGTGTTGTCACTTACCACCCTGAGGCTCAGATATCCCCCTAGTTTGCTGAGGAGGGGCTTGCCACTGGCTTTCTGGGATGCCTCCTATCCTGTACTGCTTTCCTTACACTACAGTGAGAGGGACCTTTCTCATTAATCCCCTGGGCTATAAGACTGCTGCACCCTGCCTTTCTCCTGGCTCAGCTGTTCCTGCTTTTTTTCCTGGGGTGATATTTTCTTGGTTTTTAAAGATCAGTAAGGTAGAATGGGAGCAACTTACTTCTTTCTCTGCCATCTTGGCTCATAGACAGGCATTCTTAATAAGAACCAGTTGCTTCAGTTTCATGTATGTGAAAATAATAACTTACCCACACTCCCCCCCATAGAGACATTGACTCTGCCTCTCCCCTGTCCCCAGCCTAAAAGTTTCTTTTTCCTGAGTTAACAGCCATCACACGAGTACATCACCCAAGTATTTCATAAACAAACTCTTTAGTCTAAAGAAGTACATAGCTCCTTTGTTCTAAGTGGCCAGCTGCACCCAAAAACCTTGAACAATATTATCAGAGAGAAGACTCCCTCCCAATATGGTACCTCCTGAATCCCTAATCAGTCTAGCTTCCAGACTTGGCACCACCTGAAACACTTAAGCCTATCCTCCCATCAGCCATATTGGACATATTTGAAACCTTAGGTATACTGTGAAAATCTTCTGCTTTCTATCACCCCACCTACCAAATAAGGGAAAAATAACTGCAAGTGCCAATCAAAAGTAAGAGCTCTGCATGGGGTTTTGGGGGAGGGGCTTTGTAATGTTTGTTTATTTAAACCAGTCTTCTGCGTCTGTAAATTGGCATCCTCCTCTGGACATTTCCAGTGGTATGGACTGCCCACTTCTCATGAGATTCTAATAAAGAAACCTTTCTGCTTTAAAAAAAGAGAAAAGAATAACTTACCAAACATCACAGATTCATATTATGCCATACTAAGCCAGAATCCCTGGCTTCTAGGAGAGCGTCACTCAGCAATTACTTGGTCAAGAAGTATTTATAACATGCCTACTGTGTGCCAGGTATTGCATTAGAAACTAGGAACACAAAGACAGTGGATGAAGCAATGCCTTCTCTCAATGAGATTACATTCTAAATAGGTAAACAAGAAGTATATGTATAAGTATTCACAGAATAAACATAAAAATAATAAATACAAAATAGTTAACTACAAGGTAGGTTGGGAAAAGAGGGCACTAACAGTTAAAGGGATCAGGAAAGTACTTCATGTTGAAGGTGGTGCTTGAACTTCATCTTGAAGGAAAGAAAAAGAATCTATGGAGAGAAGATAAAGAGAGAGTGCATTCCAGGCATAAGTGACAACTGGCCAAGGGCAATGTGGATGGACAATAGAGCATCATGTGTGAGGACCACAGAAAAAAAGTCAGCTTAACTGAATCACAGAGTGTGAGGGGAAGATAAGGAGACCAGAGATATAGTTCAGGCTAGGTTGTAGGCTTTAAAAATTGAATAGAGAACCTTACACTTGGAAACAACAAAATGGAGTGGACAAAGTTCTGGTCCTGGAACCAGGAAGCCCTGAATTCAAATCTGACCTCAGACATTTACTAGCTACGTGAGCCTGGGCAAGTAATTTAACCTCTCCCTCAGTTTCCTCAACTGTAAAATGGATAAAAAAAGCACCTACCTCTTGGGGTTCTTTTAAGGATCAAATGAGATAATTGGCACAATGATTGGCAAATAGTAGGCACTTAAATGAGTGTTTATTACCTTCCCTCTCCTTCCCTACATCACACTGCAAATAGCTTACCAGTATATGGATCATCTACAGAGGTATATGGGAGAAATAAAAACCTTGATCCACCTATTCATAGGTAGCCTTTTCACAAAGAGAGGAGTCACCGTGTTGTGCAAGCAAGTGAGTGGCTGATCCAGTTGTTGTCCCACATCTGGAAGTGAACATGATGGAGGGAGTGATGAGGAGCAGCTTCCTCAAGCGCAAGCCCATCTCTGCAGTGAGCAGAGGGCTAAAAGAGATGCTGCATCCCTGTGCAGACTATTCTGATGGGTGAACCTAAGGAGACAGAATGTATAGGGATAAATGTAAAGTCCTGTGCTTGGGGTCAAGGGATCTGTTTTACAAGTGTGGGAAGGGGAGCTGTGACTAGACAAGAATCTGTCAGAAAGAGTCTAGAGATGTTTGTGGACTGAAATTTTTCTATGAATCAACAATATGATATAGAAGCTTAAAAAACCTCAAAAGACAATGAGGGAGGGATGGAGCCAAGATGGTGGTGCAGAAACAGCAAAGTTTCACAGCTCCCACACAGTCACCCTACATACCTATAAAATACAACTCTAAACAACTTTTAGGGCTCCCAAACTCACAAAAATAGAGAAAACACATCTCTTGTTAAAGGCAGCTCAGCAGGAGGGGTTCATCACAGCAGACTGGGAGCCAAGGCCAGCCTGGCCCAAAACCGAAACCAGGCCCCAGGGTGGTTGGGAGGAGCCGAGCCACAGTGTGAGTCTACCCCCAGAGAACAGATCTACAGCACCTGGAGCAATCTCTACAGCTATCAAGCCATGAAGAATAAGGATTAGAGAAAGGTCAGTGAAAGTGAAGCTTTCAAACTAAATTTGGAGGAGGAAAAGCAGTTCAGCCAATCTGCCCCCAGGGCAAGGAAGCAGGGGGGAAAGGGCAGGATCTGCTGCAACCAGCTACTGCCTGCACTGGGCTGCTTCAGAGCTCCTAG
>JAQQSW010017555.1:0-11440 GCA_028646575.1 Pseudocheirus occidentalis | reverse complement strand
TTAGCAAAATCCACTGACCTTTCTCTTAGCCTTTTTTTTCTTCTGGCCTGATAAATGTGATAACTGTGCCTCCAGTGCAGGTGATCTGCTCTCGTATAGACTGGGCTCCACCTGACTGCCCCAGGGCCTGACCTGGCAGGGGTTTCTGCCGAGGCTCCCAGACTGCTGTGAAGAGCCCCACCTGTTGAGCTGCCTGTAGCAACAGATGTGTTTTCTGTCTTTTGGAGAGTTTTCGAGCTTGAAAATCTGTTTTAGAGTCCCATTTTATGAGTTTTTAGCTTGTTTGTGTGGGAGCTGCGGTGCTTTGCTGCTTCTACGCTGACATCTTGACTCTGCCCCCCTATTCTGATTATTCTTAAAGCTACTTATTTAACTCTGGTCTTTCTGCTTACCTCTAGTCTCTTATATCCAACTACCTACTCTAAGGGAAGAAGCACCTATTAAGCACCTACTGCTTGTAAGGCACTCTGCACTAAGCACTTTACAAATATTATCTCATTTATATCTCACAATAACCCTGGGAGTTTGATGTTATTATTTTCTCTGTTTTATAATTAAAGAAACTAAGATTAATTGACAACTTATTGTTACACAACTGGTAAGTGTCTGAAGCTGGATTTGGGCCCTGATTTTTATGATCCTAGGTCTGTACTCTGTTCACTATGCCACCTACATGTGTCTCAGCATAATATAAGATTTTGCTATGTCTATGGCTTATTTACAAAAAGAAAGAAAGAAAAGGAGAAAGGAAGAAAGGGGGAAGGGAAAAATGGAAGAAAGAAGGAAGAAAGGAAGAAAGAAAGAAGGAAGAAGAAAAAGAAGATGGATAGAATAAGGGCTGCTTTAAATGCTCCTCAGAGAAGATACCTTGCATATTTATATTAAAATAATCCAAATTAATGTGGGAGATGTGACCATAATGATATCTCTGTATAATAACCAGGGAATGAGATATGAGAGAAATATGCCTATAATTGAGATCAATGTAGGTGAATGGAAATAAATGTTTGCCTGGTATTAGGAAGGAAGACCAGGTAGATCTTTAACAATTGGTAAGGTGATTTTAATGAAAGAACTTGTGATACATAGCAATTGCTTGTTGGAAATCTCATTTGTTTCCAGTAGGTATTGTAAACTCAATGTGTTTTAAAACAGAATTCATTATCTTCTCCCCTACCTCCACCCCTCCCCAAAAAAGAAAAGAAAAAGGAATCATACTTCTTCCAAACTTATTTTTTTAGTCAACCAAGGATATCCCTATCCTTCCAGTCACCTGGGGTTGGTGACCTCAGAGTCGCCATCTTTGACTCTTCATTGTACCTTCATTTTACCTCATTTTCAATTAGTTTTCAGGTCACATCACTTCTACCTCCCCAATATCCCTTGTTTCCAATCCCTTCTTTTCAACTTGCATAGGTACTATTCCAGTTCAAGTCTCTCTGGCCTTTTGCCTCAACTATTGCTGTAACTTCCTAATTAACCTCCTTATCTTAAGACTTAATTCTTTCCTTTCTTCAATCCAGACTCCCAAGAGCTAACAAAGTAACCCTCCCAAAGTCCAGGTCTAACCAAGTCTATGTTCTGCTAAAAAAAAAAAAATCAGTGACTTTTGCTAGCTTCCCCTTGAGGGTAAAATTTAAGCTCTTCTGTCTACCAATCTGTCCTAACTGATCTTTTCAGACTAATTTCATTGACCATTTCTCTTACGTGCACCATATTTTAACCAGGTTGTGATTGCTTATACAACATATTTTGTCTTCAATCTATTTGCCTTTGCTTAAACTTTATTTTCCATTCTTGGAATACTTCCCCTTCTGACCTCTCTGCTCCTTGAAATCCCAGCTCCTTCCAAGATCCACCTCTAGTGCAAATGCCTACATTAACCCCTTCCTGACTGCTCCCAGATGTTGGTACCCTTTCCTTCAAAATTTCTTTGTATTTACTTTGATATATTTTTTGTATTTAATTACTCATGAATATTTTCTTTCCTTACAGTGGAATGTAAGCTTCTTGAGAGCAGCACAGTTCCTGGTACTTGTTAAACTCTTAATTGGTCTTTATTGAATTGAATCTAATTGATGTACCTTTTAGTTTTGATATTATAGAATATACCATATTTTTGAAGCTCTTCAGAACTAGGATCCACTGATATTATTGTCTGAAAACAGTAAACCTTTAAAAAATAATTTTTGTGACCTTTTACTTTATTTGGCAACTATCTGTGAATTCCTTGGCATTATTTTCCCCCAATTACATGTAAAGAAAATTTTTAGTGTTCATTTAAAAATGAGTTTTCAATTTTCTTTCTCTCATAACCTCTCTCCTCCCTGAGACAGTAAACAATTTGATATAGGTTATACATGTTAAATGATGCACAACATATTATATATTAGTCATACTCTGAAAGAAGACACAGACCTAAAGGGGGAAAACCCACAAAAATAAAGAAAATATAAAATAGTATACTTCCATCTGCATTCAGACTCCATTAGTTTTTTTCTCTGGAGGCGGATAGCATGTTTCATCATGAATCTTTTGGGATTGTCTTAGTTCATTGTACATCTGAGACTAGCTAAGTCATTCATAGCTGCTCACTGTTCAATATTTCTGTTGCTGTGCATAATCTTCTGGTTCTGCTTATTTTATTTTGCATCAGTTCATGTAAGTCTTGTCAGTTTTTTCTGAAATCACTTGACATTCTTCAAGAAGAATAGCTTTGCAAATGGGCATGTACTCTGCAGATTAAGATAGTCTTAGAGAGTTGTCTGAGGCTCTGAGACTTTATAAGAGTCACACAGAATTTATCAGAAGAGTGACCCACTTCTTGTGTTTGCTTCCAACTCTTTGTCCACTATGTAGAACTTTGCATTTAAGAGGTTTACACCTGCAATATACATTGACAGTTCTACAATGTATATTGCAGGTGTAAACCTCTTAAATACAGTCTGAACTAGATTAAAATGTAATTTGGAAATATTCAACAAAATAAACACATTAAAATAGAACATAGATAATGTTAATTTGTGTTTTTCTAAGTCAATATGATGCCCTCTGGAATCCTTATGTGTGGTTTAGTGACCAAGTTCTATTTGAGCTGGACACCACAGTTATAGATTGCTCTTTTTATCCTTATTTTCTCATGACTGCCTGAAAAATCAAGACCCAAGCATTTTCTTTCTACTCCATTTTAAGGTTCAAAATTGCTAAGTCTTCCTTAATCCCTTTTCTCTAATTTTTTAGCCTTAAAAATTCCATACCATAAAAGACATCTAGCCAATTACCTACAGTTCCAAGAATGGATCATCCATTTCTTGGTTTCTACTCTGAAGAGAAAGCCACACTAATTCACCTCCAGAAGTCCAGTGTTGGGCATGGAAATCAAAACTAACCTCAAGAAATCAACGTTTTATGCAGATGCATAAACATTTTTTGCTTCCATTCCTAGGTAACAAAAATTACAAGTCGTTTAAAAGTAATTCATCCTTCTCAAATCACTGTGGAGTTACCTAATAGATGAGGTAAAAGCCAGTTGCAGCACCCCTAGGATTTGTAATTGTGGCCTATCATTCATACAGACAGAGGTGTTGCTAAAACATTCCAAATTAAATACCATATTTTCTGCCTTTGCAATTTGTCATCATGAAAGGTTTTCATAAGAAGGATTAAGGGCCCCTGAAAATATTCCAATGATTCTTGTGAAATATTTTTCACATTTATTAAAAATGGTCAGTTTCAGGTCAGAGGTCATGTATTGATCAATTTTATAACATTAATGGCATTTTTATTAAATGTATATCATGTGGGGCCCCCCATTGGAGTTCTCTGGAAATCCTTTTTATTTCTTTATTTTGCTTCCTGGGCATCATTTTTCAGCTGTCATTTCACCAAGAATAACAGAAACATCACACTTCAGTTCTTACCCCATTTCTAATATTTCACGGACTTATTTCTGTTTTTCAAGACAGCTTTACAAATAATAGAATGTGCAGACATTTCTAGCATGTGAAATGGTGGCTGCATTTACCTCTCCACAAGTTTTCTGTTTGGGCACATTGTAAAATCTCTCTTTAAAATGATAACAAAACATGAGAGTTGGGTTTTTCCTCATTTTCTACCATCTACCTAAGCCTTTCAATGTTAATTGTTTTCAAAGTGGTAATACTGAGCATTCTTCCTGTGTTGCTTTTTGAGCACGTTTATCTTGTTTCAATACAATAATACCATGCTTTTATACTTACTAGAAGCCTTGGTATTGGTACAACACCCACCTACCAGATTACAACCTTTCCTTTTCTTAATAGAAGATGTGTGTGAGTTATTGTGGCTGAAAATTCCGCTTTGAATTTATCTGGACTGAGCCTTAAAAGATAGGCATCAGTTCATCTATTTGCCTTTCTGGCTTTTAAGGATCTGCTAGAACTTGGAGGTACTCCTACATAGTTTTTGCAACCAAAATTTTCTTCCATACCATGATGAGAATTCAGAGCAGAGAGGTCCACTGGTATAACTTCAAGATTCCAGAGTGAACTCCATACCACCATGTCACATTTGAGGACATTAGTGAAGGCAACATGTATCAGGTAAAGAGTGGCAGATCTGAAGTCTAAGGACTTGTTTGTGTTCAAATCTCAACTCATAATTTTGTCACTAGGAAAATGAAGGCATTTAACTAGAAAATTAAGGCCTCTTTTTGCTCTAAATCAATGACTAAACATTTATTAGTGTGGTAGGTACTGGGATTATAAATAGAGAGAAGAAAAATCCTATCTCCATTCAAGAAGTCTACAAATGGAGGAGACAACAAGAATATGCAAGAATATTATATATAAATAAATAAAAATAAAAACATATAAATATATATAAATAAAAAAAATGAATATATATATATATATATATATATATATATATATATATATATATATAAACAGATATAAGAAGAGTAAACCTAGGTAACAAGTTAGTTAAAAACATTCTAACTAGGGAGAGAGAGCACCAGCAATAATGGGCAGAGTGATGAGGAAAGTCTTTAGTCAGTCCATCAGTGAGCCCTTTATTAAGTGCTTACTACAGGGCCAGACACTGTGCTCAACACTAGGGATAGAGAAAGAGGCGAATATAGTCTCTGCCCCTGAAGGAGTTCACTATCTAGATGTTAAATGTGACATTTGTGATGTATCTTGAAGGAAAGGAGAAATTCTGTGAAACAAAGGAGATGATGAAATTAATTGTAAGCTTGAGAATGGTCAGGGTAGAGACATGATATGAGAGGGAGATGGAAGGCTCTCTGTGAGAAGAAAAGAGGAGGCCACTTTGGCTGGAGGAAGAAAAGTTAGGTTGGATCTGCTGTGAAGCTAAGCAGAGGAACATATA
Organism: Pseudocheirus occidentalis; assembly: GCA_028646575.1. NCBI lineage: Eukaryota > Metazoa > Chordata > Mammalia > Diprotodontia > Pseudocheiridae > Pseudocheirus > Pseudocheirus occidentalis. The sequence continues at coordinate 6,070 of JAQQSW010017555.1, read as the reverse complement.
TTACATCCTAGAGTCAATAGGGAGCCACTGGAATTTTTTGAGACAGTTCTATTTCTAAGGGAAAACAAAACAAAATAAAAGAACACCTTGACACCAGGTAGAGGACTGACTAGAGTGGGTAGACTTGGCAGAAGGGGAGGAGACCAATTATAAGGTTATTTCAAGAGCCTAAGAAAAAGATGATAAGGAAGTGAAGTGAGGTGTTTCCACATAACTAGAGAGAAGGGTCTGATGTGAATTATCGTGGAGGTAGAAAATCCTATGATCTCTAAGTCCCCATACTGTTCTCTGAGGAAGAAGATTTGCTCCTTTTTAATTGACAGCCATTGATAGCTAGTGTAACACCGTCTTAATAATTATCTTATTTTAAGGCAAGGGAGCAATATGATGGTCCTTAAGGCCAACATGATTCTTTATACTTTGGCTGGAGGGAGTTTTTTTGAGAGGAAAAATTACAAGTATAATCACAATCCCTGAGAGCCTTCAGGTAGGAAAATTTTTAATACTTAGGCATAGATTGGACTTGCTGTCTAAACTTATATCTCTAGTTCTAGTTGATCCTTGGAGAGGGGAGAGGAATGTAAGGAGTGCACATTTATATAACACCCACTCTTTGCCAGGTCCTGTGCTAATTGCCTTTTTATAATATCTCTTTTGATCCAGCAACTCTGCAAAGTTGGTGCTATTATCATACTGATTTTGCACTTGAGGAAACCTAGGCAAACAGAAGGGAAGTGACTTGTTGAGGGTTCTAAATTGAGTAGTGTTTGAGGCCACATTAGAAATTGATTCTTCCTGAATCCAGGCCTAGTACTCTATTCATAACCAGTAGCTGCCTCTGGTAACGAAACTCATTGTGGTTTCCCCAAGTCCCCCATTGCTGAGGGCAATACCATCCTCCCAGTGACACAGGCTCATAGCCCAAATGTTCCTCCTTTACTCCTTTCTCTCTTTCACCTCACATATCCAATCTGTTTCCAAAGCTCATTGATTTTACCTTTATAACCGCTTCCAAATAGGCCCCCTTTCTCTTCTCTTACACTGCCACCACTGATGCAGGCTCTCAAAACTTCATGCCTCGATTATTGCTATGGCCTGTTAGACCCCAAAGTCTCCCTTAAGCTTCCAAAGTGATATTCCTAAAGCCCTGATTGAACCATGTCACCTCTCCAACCCTACTCAATAAAAATCAGTGGCTCACCATCATTTCTGTTTCAAATATAAACACCTCTGGCATTCAAAGTCCTTTATAATCTGTCCCTTTTCCACCCCAGCTTTCCATTCTCATATTTCTTTCCTCCCTCCATATGCTATGCAATGCAGTGACACTGAACTCTTTTTCTGTTCCTTTTATGGAACTCTCCATGTTCACACTCTGGGTATTTTCCTTGGCTGTCTCCTATGCCTGGAATAGATGCCCTTCTCATTTATACCTCCTGTCTTCCTTGGTCTCTTTCAAATCTCAACTAAAATCTGACCTTTTCCTGACCCTCTATAAGTCTAATCCCTTCTCTGTATTGATTATCTCCAAGTTATCTTGAATTTTGCTTTGTACATAGTTCTTTGCATGTTGTCTCCCCCATTAGACCGTAAGCTCCTTGAGAAGAGCAACTGGCTTTTGACTTTCTTTGAATCCCCAGCACTTAGCAAAATGCCTAGAACATAGTGGGCGCTAAATAAATACTACTTCTCTGAATTACTGACTGAAGTATGGGTGAGGAGTTGAAAGCATCCCTGGCATGGCAGATGGGTAGTGAGAAGTCCAGGTGTTTGGAGATGCACTATGGAGCAGTAGGAAGAGTAAAGACAACATATCTGGATTGTGGAATGTACAGAGTAGAGTAAAGTATATGCAGAATGGAGAAGCAGGAGGGAGCTAGGTTGTAGAGTACTTTAAATGCCAAAAGGACTTTATGTTAAATCCTAAAGTGGTAGGGAACCACTAGAGTTTATTGAGTAAGAGGGTAAAAAGGTCAAATATGCTTTAGGAAAATCACTTTGACAGCTAAGTGAAGGATGGATTGGAATTGGTGAGGAAGGATACAAGATAGGGAGACTAACTGATCATGATAGTCTAGATATGAACTGGCAGCTATGTGAGTGGAGAGAAGAGGATGTATACCAGAGATGTCATGAAGGTAGAAGCAATAAAACCTATGAATAGATCATACAAGTGTGACAACCAAGAATGAAGAACAAGACCCTGAATTTCTTAGCCTGGGTGACTGAGAGGTTGATAGTGCCCTCAAAAGTAGAAAAGTTCAGAAGAGGGGAGGGTTTATGGAAATGATGAGTTCTATTTGGGAAAGATCGAATCTGAGATGTCATTGGACCATCCAGTTTGAGATGTGTATGGGTCAGTTGGTGATTTGAGATTGGAGCTCAGGAGAGAGGTTAGGGCCAGATATGTAGATCTAGTTATCTGGATCAAGATAATTAGTGTTACCTCTCTGTGCATTGGTGTCTTCCTCTGACAAATGGGAAAAGCAGGATAGCATAGTGTGGCAAAAGAATCAGACTTAAAAAAGGAAAAGCATGTATTCAAATCCTGCCTCTGACATTTAGTAGTTTTGTGACCATGGACACATATATTATGAGCCTCAGTTTCCTCAACTGTGAAATGTGGATAGTGGTACCTACTGCAGTTATCTCATACTATTGTTGTAAATATCATATCAAATGAATGTAAAACACTATGAAATATATAGATTTTATTATTATTATTATCAATTATAGAAATAATAATCCCTTAAATAGAATCTTGGAAAACTATTACATGAAGGTGAGGTGTCCCGGAGCCAGTTTGTGTAGACTTAGGAGAGTTGATTTTGAAATTCCTTTGTGACCTTTGATATCCTGGAAACTGGCAAATGCTACAGATCAAGTCTTGATTTATTGTTTTTATTGTTTCTTGATTGTCTACACTTCAGAAAATGATGGAGGGAATGAAAATAATGCAGATTAAACTTTAAAAGCATGTTGTGTACTTTAAGAGAGATGGTTTTTAAATATTTGCCAGCATATTACTGAATGAAGGTAATTCATTATATTCCTGCCTTAACTAGATATGTTCTTCCTCTTTTTCTGTGGTGTCTTATAGGAATGCAATCTAATAAGATGGTTTAAAATTTGAAGACTGGGTCTACCTGGCTGTGTGATTCAGTAATTCATTGAAACTCTGACTCTGTTTTCCCATCTGTAAAATGGATGTAATAATATTTTCTTTACCTACCTAATAGGATTACAGGCAAAGTGCTTTGGAAACTTTAAAGTTCTAGAAAAATATGAGTCTTTACTGCTATTTCTTTCTCTATTCTCTTCCTCTTTCCCTCATTTTTCATTCTCTTCCTCTTTCCTTCTGTTTCTTACACTTTATCATTTCTCCTATTGTTTTTTCATCATATTATTTCAACTGGTCCTGGTCAGCCATCCCCAGTAATTTATGACCACAGTCCCTTTGGGGCTGCAAAAAGGTGCCAGTCCAGTCCTTGCAGAAATGGATAATTGTTTCACTGTAAGTTGTTTTCAGCATCTTCAGGGACTCTCAAGCCAAGACCATGGGGGAATAGAATGGAATGCTATTGAAAGCCACAGAATAGAGCTTCATGGTAGCTAAGTAGAAATCATTGCTGCCAGATGGGACATGCTTTCAAAACTTCATGGCCTACAGAAAGTTGGAGCTATTTTGTGTGGAGCTGGTGTTATACAGACACAGTAGGTGGCTGATTACATGATGTGGTTTGACAGAATTGGAAGAAATTTTGCTCAAATACATCTCCTTTATTACCCTGTTGTTGGTGCCTTCACTTTTTCCAATATAGATTTATCCTTTTATATGATTAAGGAGCAAGAATCACTGAAAATGCAAATACCTCTGGAAGAGATAATACATTAAGTTTTAGGTACCATTAACACCTTAGTCTGGGTGAGGTTTTTTAAAAAATAGGTTCCTTCTCATATGATAGCTATCCCTTTAATAACAATAATAACAATAACATAGAAATTCTTTAATGGAACAAAATGCATAATAGGAAAATTTGTTATTTGTAAGCATAAAGAGCAAGATTTGAAAGTAGGTCATTGCTGGAAGAGAAGAAATGCAGATGGAATTTTTTTTAATTTTTATTTTTTTTTGCTTTTTTTGGAGGGGGGAAGGCAGGGTAATTGGGGTTAAGTGACTTGTCCAGTGTCACATAGCTAGTATGCATTAAATGTCTGAAGGTCAAATTTGAACTCAGGTCCTCCTGGTTTCAGGGCCAGGTGCTCTATTCACTGTACCACCTAGCTGCCTCTAGATGAAACACTCTTATGGCAAGGAACTGTAGGGGTGTACTAAGAGTCTGGGGAGGAGGAGGTACCAACAGTAGGGAGGAAAGTGCTAACATGAAAGTTAAACATAAAAACATGATGACCAAGAAATGCAGAAGAAACATGGGAAGACCTACCTGAACTGACTCAGGGCCAATAGGCAGAATAAGAGCGAGGCACACAATGTATGTACATCTCCTCATCCTGCTATTTAACTCTGTTTTGGATAATTAATACCTTCTCATCTCCCTTAGCTTCCCTCCCCTCCAACTGGAGAGCTGGAGGGGTAGAACACTAAACTCCCAAATCTTGCCTTTATAGAAGGATGGAATTTTTCAGGTTACTTTTTACTTTCCATCTTCAGCTCTGATTGGTTTGGACTCCAAAAATACCATGCTGGTCTCTGCCCTCCTTCCCCAAGTTTCCTAGATTCCTTTTGCATGCTGTCTTCTAGCATTAGATAGCAAGCTCCCTGAGGGCAGGAATTTTCTCCTCTCCCCTTTTTGTATCTTTGCTACTTAGCATAGTACCTGACATGGAGTAGGCTTTGATAAATGTTAATTGTCATATATTCTATTATACAATGTATAAAATAATTTAAGAGAAAACATCTGTAGAAAGCAGCCAGAATCTAATTAATTATAATGACCATTGTCCATCGTGGTGCAACATATGAGGGAGCATGCCCTATTTTCTCTTTTGGTGGGCACTTTGTGCATGGCCTATGGCATAAACAGCCAATCAGAGTGACTGTTGATTTTGTTTAATTTGTTGTTGTTGTTGTTGTTACAGAGGAGAATTCCATGAGGGAGCGGTATATAAGGAAATGACTATAGCAAGAGAACCCAAATGATGTACCCAGGTGCCCAAGGAGATTAGAGCAGACTTAAGGGAGCATTGTGGGATATTTTTTGAGGAAAACAAGCCTGTCAGTCTGCTCTGCCTTTCTTTTATTTGTCTTCCCTTAGCTGTGTATCATAAGTCAAAGGCTTGGTGATGGACTGAAAAAGCTTTATTGAGGTTTTCTAGGCAACACATTTATAGATTGTAGTCAATCTGGCCAGTATATGGTCTGGAAGGGATGGAACCCAGAATTTGGTAGCAGAGAGAGAATAGCCAAAGGAGTTGTCTAATAATGACCATCAGACCAGTACAGATGACCATCAGATTAATTGTCCAGGAAAGATGACATCTAGTGGAGAATGACAATAAGCAACATGAATGTACCTCCAGAGAATTAATTTTTATGTGATTTTGGGAGGAGAATATTGCCTGATCATGCATTTACCCTGGTCACACAGGATAGTTGAATGAATGAATGAATGATGTAAAAATCTAAAGGGTAATTTTTAGCCCTATCTTTAAAGGTAAACAGATTAGAACACTGAGTGTAACTTGGGACCACATAGTTTGAAACAGCATTTTTCAAGATTAAAATTAATAAGAACAAAAGAAAATTCTTATACTTAGGTTTATAAAATTTGTTTCATAAGTAAGGTGATTGTAAAGCCAATCAGCAGTAGATTCCTGAGAGAATGCTACTGTGGACAGCTTTTAAGATTCGAATTACACAGTATTAGTGAACACTGTTTATTCCATTACAAATCTTTATTCAGTACAATGTTCACAGTTTCAGCAATTCACAATATTATATACAATCTTCAGAACAAGGAAAGTCTCAATATTACATCTTATTACAGAAAGGAACAAGGAACAAAAGAAGAATTAGCTGGTTTCCCTAAGGAGAAACCAGCTTCACATT
>JAQQSW010017554.1:0-11440 GCA_028646575.1 Pseudocheirus occidentalis | reverse complement strand
TCCCAGACTTGGCTCACTGAAAGCACACCCCAGGACCACCAATCAAGACCCCGATCCAGATCCAGGCCACTCAAGGCAAGAGCTCTTGCCCCCGATGGATCCTGTCAGCCCCCCTGCTATCTGCAGGCCGAGGGCTCTGAAGCAGCCCAGTGGGGGCCGCTGCGGCTCTCAGATGTTCCTGCTGCTACAGTCGCCTCCAGCTGCTTCCTTGCCCTGGGAGCAGTTTGGCCGGACCTGCTCTTCTCCTCCCCAGTTAGCAAAATCCACTGACCTTTCTCTTAGCCTTTTTTTCTTCTGGCCTGATAGATGTGGTAACTGTGCCTCCAGTGCAGCAGATCTGCTATCTTATAGATGCAGCTCCCCACCCGATGTGCCAGGGCTTTACCCGGCCGGGTTTTGGCCGCGGGTCCCAGATTGCTGCGAAGAGCCCCGCCTGCTGCGCTGCCTGTAGCAACAGATGTGCTTTCTGTTTTTTGGAGAGTTTTGGAGCTTGAAAATCTGTTTAGCGTCCCATTTTATGAGTATTTAGCGTGTTTGTGTGGGAGCTGTGGTGTTTTGCTTCTTCTATGCCGCCTTCTTGGCTCCACCCCCGCACCAATTTTGCTTTTTAAGCAGTTTTCCAAGCTGTTGAGTCTTTTTTTTAATTCTCTTGCACTACTCACATATCTTGTCCAAATTTTTCTTCTGAATCACTTATTTCATTTGTAAACTCCTTTTTGAGCTCTTCCATGAGTTCTTTCTCTTTTTCAGACTACTTCCTGTTTTTCTTTAGAGTTTTTCCCCTATGTGGTTTGACATTGTTGTCCTCTTCTGAGTTTATGTCTTGGTTTTTCCTGTTAGTATAATGACTTCTTATGAACAGATTTTTGTGGTTATTTTGCTCATCTTTTCCCTGCATTTTCCCTTTCTTTTAAATATTTTTTTCTCTGCTACCAGGAAGAAATTACTCTGTCTCAGACTTCTTGTGCCAGTGGCTGTAGGCCCTGTGTATCTAGTGTTATGCTGCTATTACCCTGAGGCCCACATGAGACCCTTCTGTCTAGGGCTGTGTTGAGGGGATGGCATGGCATGGGAGTGGCTGGCATGACTGGAGGCCACAGGGGTCTGGCAGCTAGCCTGGTGCTGAGCTGGTGTCTGAGTTTAGGTGTCTGTCATGGGCTGAGCCTCAATGTGGTTTTTTGCCATTTCACCAGGGCTACACTAAAATTGTATAATTAAGTTTTATTGAATAGTTTCAGTTCCTTATTGTATTTTCTAGCTAATTATTAACAAATCAAAGTTGATTGCTACTCTCAGGGACATCATTCTTCCAAGACCAGATATACTATGAGCCCAACCCCTTTGGTCTAAAAGTTTGGGCTTCTGGGAGCTAAGATGGCAAAGTAAACAGTAAATCACTATGACTCTCATATTTACCTCCAAACAACTATAAGACAGTGCCCTCAAACAAATCCTGGAACAGCAGAACCAGCAAAAAGATGAGATGAACTGATATTTTAGCCCAAGAAGCTGGGAAGATTGTCAAGAAAGGTCTATCTCCCTCAAGCAAAAGGGGAACACAGTCAAGAACAGGAAGCATCCCAGTAAGTCAGCAGGAAGTCCCACTTCACCAAACCAGCAGTAGATCCTGAGCCATAGAGAGGTGAAACAGGCAAGTGCCAAAGCCAGGATATCCTCATATGTCTCACCATAGCCAGGGGAGTGGGAAGATTACACTTCTAAGATCTGCTATGCTTTTCAGTTCCAGGAGGCAAGGAACCTCTGAGAACCAGACCTGTATGTGCTTCATGGTAGCCCTAGGCAAACAGGCAGCTGTCAGCATCCGCACCACCATGTGCTTCAGTGTTGTCCTGGGGTAATGCAGCAACACCCTACCATCCCCAACTGATAAATAGAGGAAAGATATGAAGAGGTACTTTTCTGTAAATAAATTAAAGCTATCTATACTCATGTTTTTAATGGTCTAAATCTCTATGAATAGAGAAATATCAATCAAAACAACTCCGAGGTACCACCTGACGCCTATCCAATTGACTAAGACAGCAATATAAGGAAAAATTACAAATGCTGAAGATGTGGGAAAGTTGAAACTCTAATGTATTTTTGGAACAATTGTGAAATGATCCAATCATTCTGAATAACATTTTGGAACTATGCCCCAAAGGGATGTAAAAATGTATAGACCTTTTGATCCAGCAAACCCACTGCTAGGTCTCTATCCCAGAGAGATCATCAAAAAGGAAAAGGACCCACACATGTACTAAATATTTATAACAGATCTTTCTGTGGCTCAGAGAATTGGAAATGGAAAGAATTCCCATCAATTAGGGAGTGACTAAACAAGCTGTGGTATATGCATATAATGGAATACTATTGTTGTATAACAGATGATGAGCAAGTGAATTTCAGAAAAATCTGGAAAGACTTATTGAACCGATGCTAAGTGAAGCGAATAGAATGTTGTACACAATAAGAGTAACATTGTACAATGATCAACTTTGATAGATTTAGCTCTTCCCAGTAATAAAATTATGTAAGACAATTCCAAAAGACTCACGATGGAAAATGCTATCGACATCCAGAGAAAGACTATAGAGTCTGCATGCAGATTGAAGTGTACTATTTTCTCTCTCTTCTTTTTGTTTTTTTGTTTATTTCTCATGATTTTCCCCTATTGCTATGGTTTTTCTGTCACAACATAATCACAACATAATAATAATTATTAATAATATGTTTAATAGTATTTTATGTACACATATATAACACATGTATGTATATGTGTATGTTTTGTGTATAATGCACCCCACAAGCCTCAAACCACTAGTACCCTGACTGAGCACATATAAACTGTGAGATGCTTGTGGCCTCCAGCAGCACCAACCATGTACCACGTGCCTTAGGCAGTGGTTCTCAACCTTCCTAATGTAGCAACTCTTTAATAGTTGTATGTGGGCATATCTGCATGTGGGATTATCTACATCTCCATGGACCTGCCTGGAGATGGATAGAGGAGAGTTGTCTTCATTCCTAAGACTATCAGAAATAAGTGTTTTCCAATGGTCTTAGGCAACCCAGGTGAAAGGGTCTTTTGACCCGCAAAGGGGTCAAGACCCACAGGTTGAGAACCACTGCCTTAGGGTAAGAGCAGATATTAGGGTCCCCCATGGGGTTCAGGAAATATCAGTGAAGCACCAGAGAAAATAACCCCTAGCTCACTAAGTGCTTATTATACTCCAGGAGCAGAGTTCAAATTTAAAAGAAAGGGGGAAAGTAAAAAATAGGAGCAAAACAACAATACATCAACAACAACAACAATAAAGAAGCTGACCATAGAAAGTTATTATGGCAATAGGGAAGATCAAGACACAAGGTCAGAAGATTACAGCAATGTCAAAACACCTAGGGGCAAAGCCCCAAAGAAAAATGGTAAGTAATCCTGAGATCAGAAAGAACTGATTGAAGAGATAAAAAGGGAGTTTAAAAATCATCTGAGAGATGTGGAAGAAAAATTGGGGAAAGAAATGAGAATGTAAGAGAATTATGAAAAGGGAGTTCACAACTTGGAACAAGAAAACAATTACTTAAAAAAATTTTACAAAATGGAAAAAGGAGATACATCTTATCCCAATTGGGAACTGTGCATGACATGGTTTATATAAAGAGGTAAGAATGAATATTTTCCAGTGAAGAGAACATAAAAGCAAGAATCTTTAAAACACTTGTTTTTGGATAATTGGAATGATCAACAGAGGAAAAAGACTGAGAATCAGTGGAAGCCATCTTTATTTTATCAGCTTATTCTCAAATGCTGCAGTGCTTTTTCTTGAAACAGAAGGGGCTAATCAATGAAAAGTTATTTGAATGTGGCACAGATCTTATAATACTTTCCTGGTGTTACTCTAAGCACCATTATTTTATACCTAAAAAAAAGAAAGAAAGCAAAACTGCCCCAGATCTTTAGGGTCACATCTGCAAGGGCACATAATGGTTTTTAATCACACTTTTCAAAATGACTGGAATGCAAGTGTATAAGGGGAACAGAACTTACACTGAGGCTTACATACTATTGTTAAGATATTTGGAAAGTGATTTTCTGTGGTTTGAATGCAAAGTAGCAAAGACCTCTGCTGAACCTAAGCCAGTGGATACACAGCTGAACAATCAAATGCAGGCAGAACTCTATTTAGAATCAGCCTCCATTTCCCTCCTCCCCACAATTCGAGAGTAGCAAACAAAACACATCTTCTGTTTTAGAGAGGAGAGAAAGCAGGAATGACATACTATTTTTTCAGAGCAGTAATTATGGTTTTTGTTTTCCACTACATTTAAAAAAACTGTTTAACTATTTTCATTGATGTCTTTTATCACCATAGCTTTAGCTATTCTTCCTCAAACCCAGATTCATCCCACATAAGAAACAATATTTTTTAAAGACAAAAGAACTAGGAAAAATACAATGAAAACTGATGTTACTTAGGGGAAAAATGAGGAAAGTATGAAAATATATGCATGTGAAACATAAGTTATATGAAAAATTTGTTGTCATTGTACCACTGCAAAAAGTTGGGGTTGAGATGTTTTCTCAAATCTCTACTTTAGAGCCATTCATATTCTTTATTTTTTTAACATTCACTTTTTATATTCTTGGTTATTTTTTCTATTTACATTGTTGTGGTCTTCATGTATATTTTTTGATACTCTTGGTTATTCTTTTTAATTACATTGTTGTAGTAGTGTGTTATATTTTTTGTTGGCTCTATTTACTTCCCTAGGCATGTGCTAATGTAGATGTTCCCATGCTTATCTGCATTCATCATGCTCATTATTTTTGTAGTTATATTCCATTATATTTGTGAATCACAGTTTGGGCACATATATATTTTTTTAATTCTTTTGTACAAAAAGTGCTGCTCTACACATTTTGGAGTAATGGGGACTTCTTTTTATCAATGACTTCCTTGAGTTATAAGTCAGTAAAAGGGATCTCTCAGCCAAAGGGTATGGAGATTTTAGCTCCTTTAATTGCATGATTCCAAATTTCTTTCTGAAATGGTTCTACTGATTCACCACTGTTTAAACTATACATCATCATACCAAAATGCATCACCAAAAACCTTTGACAAAACACTATTATTGTAATGGCTTATAACTCCACCATAGTTTATGCACCTTAAAAAAATTTTTATGGAAATTTTTTCTATTATTTCTTTTTTAAAAAATGTATGTAGAGAAATGATAAAGATTTTTTTCTTTTTTCATCTTGTATCATATCACCAAAATTTTCATAAGTCAATATAAAAGAACTAAATAATAAAAAAGTAAAATACTTTGCAAAATTGCTACATAATACATAAAACATATTGGATTCAATGTATTCTGAAACTTCAAACCTTAAAAACTTATATAACTATATTTAAAGAAATACATATTTAAGTATTAAATATATTAATAATGATGTGTATTACACATAATATGTATTATATATGTATATGTGTACATATATATTTATACTTGTAATGAAGGACAAACTTAAATTGGATTGATTTTTCCTTGCTTCAGGATGGGAAATGATAACATCATAAAAATAGCTATTATGTCAATATTAGTTTGAAATTTTAGTGCTCTAACAAACAATCAATGGAGAAATTTATAACGGTGAAAATAGTAACAAAATTAATTGATGATCTAAATGTCTATATTTAATAGTGAATTTAAAAGGAGTGAAGAGTTACCATTAAAAGAGAATAGAACTTCAGACCTCATATTATAGTCTAAAGCATTACTCATCAAAAATATTGGTTAAAAAATAGAAGAGGGTATAGCAATGAGATGAAAAGATAAAGAATTATCTATAAGAACTAAAACTCAAAGAACACTTACTACTTAAGGAAGGAATCTCTATCATATGAGGATTGTTATCAATTCTGAAAAGAGTTAAGAGAAAGAAAGCAAAATTTTTAGACACCCATCTTGGTCATATCTTGGTCTTCTTAATTCAACATATCTAGGCCTTACTTGACATCTCCCAGTAATGCCTCTACATTTCAACTTCCACCTTTAACCTGGCACTTCAAGTCCATATCTTTGGACCCTGAGTTTCTGATTGATGAATATGGATACAGACCCATCTTGCCTTCTTCATACCTTGCCACTGAGCATATGCCTATTTCTACCATCAAACTCCATCACCATCTTGACAACTCTGCTTTTTAAAATGGCAATCACATCAATAATACTGAAATACTCCACCCTGACGACCACTCTTCTCTAGGTGATGGATTCACCTATTAAAACAAAAGCTACTGTAAGGCAGAGTATTGCTTGCTTATTTTCACCATCATCCACCACATTGGCTAGAACATATTAAGTGTTTATTTTATTTTATTCATTAATTTGTTGACTAATAAGTTCTAAATGAATAATGAACACATATCATCTCGGGGTGTGGGGAGGAGGGAACTGCAGGAAAATGGATGGAGGTATCTTTCCCAACTGTGGATAAAAGAAGATTGCTTAATCCATAAGGACTAGAAAAATATCCAAAGATAAAATACTGTTCAAATTATACAAAATTCTAAGTATTTTCACATTATTAATGAAAATATAACAATGGAAATTTTTGATTAGGAAATGTTTTTAATCAAAATTCTCTGCTAAAAATCTAGTATCCAATGTATATATGGAAAACACTAATATATTAGACAGAGCTACATTGTCCAATAAATAAATGGCCAATTAATCAACAAGAAAACATATATTAAGCGCTTACTGTGTACCTTAAATTTTTGCTAAGCATTAGTAATACACAAAGAAATCATTTCTGCCCTCAAAGAACTTGCATTCTTGTGAGGAAGACAATAAAATAGATAACAGATATAGAATACTTTGCAAAACTTAAATCACATAGCAGCTATTATGTACATATAAAAATGTATATGTGTGTACACATAAACATATACGTATATATATACACACATATATATGTACACAAATGCACACCTATGTGTGTGTGTGTGTGTTTGGTATAAAATGAATACACTGTAGTTTGAAGAAAAAATAAGCACACTAGCAGCAGAAGGCATTAGGAGACACTTTGGACAGAGGATGGTGATTGAATCATGTAAGAGTAGTATAAGAGATGGAGTTAATGAGGTAGGGCTTTCTGAGAAATAGCAAAGAAAAGATATGGGAAAAAGGTATTGAACACTTTGTGGGGAGAACAGTGGATAGCCCAGCATGATTAGACTTCAGAATATGTGGTGAGTTGTTAAAGAATAATAAAAGACCAAGTTGTGTAGATATTTGAAACCCCAAATGCAGGTTCCAAAGTTTATTGTAAAGAAAATAGGAAATCACTGTAGTTTATTCTTAATGTTTAGGGATCAGGAGAAGCTTGAAATAAAATCTAAATAGGAGGCAATTGCAAGAGGTGATGAAGGTCTGAATTACAATAGGGACTACATAAATGATGAGAACAGAGATGCGGAGATAGAAATGAGATTTTGCAACTGACTGGATATGTGGGGTGAATGAGATGAATTGAGGATTAAGGGTGACTGATATTTTAAACCTACATGATTTTAAAGGTGGTGGTGCCCTTAAAAGTAATAGGAAATTTTGGAAAATTAATTTGTTTGGGGTGTGTGTGTGGGGGAATCAATATGATCTAATTTGCATGTGCTAAACTTTATTTAGGTGCTTATAGATCAAAGTGTCCAAGAGATATTTGTTGGTGCAGAACTGTACATGAGGAGAGAGACTAAGAAAAATTACACCATTCCTTGAGTTATCTGCATAGATATTGCAAATGAGTCTATGGGAGATGATAATAACAAGTGAGAGAGTATAAATAAGAAAATGAAGAGGACTCGGGAGAGATCATTGAGTTATAACTATAGATGGTATTACATGAATGATGAAGTAACAAGGAAGACTAGCAGGGGGTAATCAATCAAATTGGAGAAAAACCAAGAGAGAGCAGTGTCATGATAACCCAGAAAATATTATATATATATATATATATATATATATATATATATATATAATTCTTTAGGAGACAGTAATCAATGATCTGAAAATTCAGAGAAATATGTTGAGAGTGATGATGACTGTGAAGATGTCATTAAGTTTGGCAATAAGTAAACAAATGATAGATTTAAAAAGAGCAATTTCATGTGAATTATGAGGTCAGAAGGAAAATTAGAGGAAATTCCAAAGTCAGGGAAAGTGGAGGACACAGAAGGACCAAAAAGAACAGACAGCCCTCTTTATAGTGTTTTGGAAGAAAAGGGTGGAAAGATAGAATGAAAATGTTAACAGAGATGGTGGAATCTAGTGATGCTTGTTTTTAAGAAAGGAAAGATTTTAAAAATGACTGTAGACATCAAGGAAGAGCACAATAGATAGGAAGAAATCAAAGATTAGACAAAGAAGGTAGGTAACAGTCAGGGCAGTTGGATAGGGGAGGAATGGGATGAGAGAGCATCAAGAGTACTGTAGAAGAGTTGGCTTTGAGAGAAAGATCATCTCTTCAACAGAGACTAAAATAAAAGAAGTAATGATGGCAGAGCAGATATCAAGGAGCTGTGAGATAGGAATCATAAGATAGAGAATGAGAGAAAAAATGAGATAGGAAATAATTTCAAATTTTTGGGTAAAGCAAGTGTCAAGGTCTATCATAGAGTAATGGCAGAGAGTATGGTGAAAGACTTGAGGGATGAGGAGGTTTGTACTTTTTTACAGATAAATTTGGCATTGTGGGGGGTTGATGGGAAATAAAATCATAAATAACAAGGTCAAAGTCCTCCAACAATGGGGCACACTAAGTTACAAACTGGTCACTATTCATTAATCATTCAATATTCAATCATCAGTCATTACTTAGTCATCAGTCACTATTCAGTGCCCTCTTAAGGGGTAGTGGGAAATACACAGACCACCCATCTCTCAGTCACAAGAAAATCACAATTTCATCACTTTTCAGTACCAACAGAGAAGTCTTTTTTCTTGACTCAGGGCAGGCTTTCAAGCTTCCCTGGATCCCCTTCCATGTTCCCAGCTGCTACTGGGATTCACCAAAATGTCCCCTGCATTCAAAGGCAGACTGCTCCCAGTTCCTTGTCCAGTCTCCATGCAGTTCCTGTTCCATGCTGAAACTCATAGTGTCTAGTCAACCATAAATCCTTCACAGTCTCTGTTCCCTGGAAGTCAAAGCTTAGCAAAAACAGAAATAGGTTCATACAAAGTACGGGTATCACAGTCATGCTTCCTCAGTTTTCTGCAACTCCAGTTGGCTCTCAGAAACCCTCAGCAGCTTCACCAGGTCCAGTTGGCTCTCAAAAGTCTTCAACAGCTTTATTCTCAAAATCAAAATCATTTTCTCCATGGAAGTTCCAGTCCAGCAATAGCAGCCCAGCCTTCAGATACTCAACAAAGAAGTTTTAACTTTCCCAGCTGGGGTTTTTCCTTATATACAGTATTGCTCCTCCATGTTCAGTCCCTTTCTGTTATGTCAGCAACAGGAATTCCATGTTCAGTAACTTCCTGTTATATCAGCAACAGAGGTTCATACCTTCTGTTTCTTTAACAGACTTAATTTGAAACTATGTGCTAAGTACCTCTTAGCTTAGCAATAAAAAGGGAACTCCCAATGTCATTACTATTACAAGGATCTACTAGCAGATGGGAGTTATGTATGGAGCTAACCATTGGCATCATAGGATAATTAATCTTGAACTGAAAGAGACCACTGTGCCCATCTTTTCAAAGTTCCTCGTTTTATGCAAGAGGAAATCAAAACTCAACTAGGTTAAGTAAATTATCCAAGGATGCCCAGGTAGTAAGCTTGAGAGGTAGGATTTGAACTTAGGTTCTATGACTGCAAATTTAATGCTGTTTCAACTACACCACCCTGCCTTCTATGTTGCATTTTCAGAGCAATTTTTAATTAAATTTCCTAAAGGTCAGAAATGTACCCAGCTTTTGTTAGGCATATAGATAAAGAAGTAAAAGACAAAAAAAATATTGCATGTATATCAAAATTTAGAAAAAGCACATTATAGCAGAGAAATGGAAGCAAAGTTATTGACCACCAATCGAAGAATGGTAAAATAAATTGTGGTGCATTACAGTAATGTAATATTACTGTACGTTGGGAAACTGCATATGGAGAATCCAGAAACAAATAGAAAGATTTAATGACTTGATGCAGAATTAGAGAACAAAAACTGCGTGTGATTAATGATACAATGTAAATAGAAAAGATTAAAAAAATAAACTGATCTACATTCAGTTACAATGACCACAAATGGACCTAAAGAAAAAAAACATACATCCTTTACATCACAGACATATAAGATTAAAATGGTAAAATATTATATTTTCTATCATATGTAGTTGATGCATTGGATTATTTTAGTGATTTAAAAATATATAACAGGGAAGACTTCCAAGGTATAGTAGGAGACAGAGCCACATTCAGAAATGAATATTATATAGAAACAAGACACACACACAAATGTACAAACAGAGACACAGAGATACAGAAAGACAGACAGAGACAGAACCAGTAGGTAGATGCTTAAGTATTTACTATGGTATTTAAGTATTTACTATGTGCCACATCCTGTGATAAATACTAGAGATATAGATACAAGGAAACAAAACAACTCCTACCCTGAAGGACATTACATGTTAATGGGAGAATTTGGAACAAAATAGGGAGGTGGAAAAGGGGAGTAAAGATCAACACCCATAGTGTGAAGAGACTTATGAATTAGTAAAGACATTAAAGAAAAGATAAGGTGAAATTTCACCTATCACAGTCTACCGTACCAGGAGGGTAGTCCATAAAGTAAAAAGAAAGAAAAAGAAGTAAAATATATTCAAAATAAAAAATAAGTCAGAATATTTTCTTTAGCTGAGACTATCTTTATTCTTCTCATTCTTTTTTCCTCAATCTTTAGAACAAATACCTATTGGATTTGCTTATAGTCATTTAAATGTCTTAAACTGTATATTATGATTCTGACTGGTGCATTACTACTGTAGAATTCTTCACTTCTAGGTGATTTCTTACTTTAGTCAAAAGAAGCCATAACATAATATACAGACCTTGAGCAGTAGCATTTTCCATATCTGGCCGTTAGAAATTATTATTACTAATGAAAAATATAGATATAAAACATCTAGTAGAAAAGACTCACTCTTGAAATGCTATTTTGATTTTTAAGCCCAGGGTCATGTTTTATATTTGTGATTTTTTAAAATCAATCACTGGCTAGGATTCTTCTAAATGATAGACTTCTTTTTTTTTTAATTTTAATTTATTTTCTTGGTTACATCATTCATTTCCACAAGGTTTTGAGTTACAAATTTTCTCCCCTTTTTGTCCCTACCCCCCAGCCCAGAACATTGATCACACTGTAAGCCCCCTCCCACA
>JAQQSW010017553.1:0-11440 GCA_028646575.1 Pseudocheirus occidentalis | reverse complement strand
AAAAAAAAATAAATAAATAAAAAAATAAAAAAATAAAAAGTATTGGACTGCCTGAAAGCCATGATCAGAAAAATAACTTAGAAAGCATCCTTCCAGAAATTCTCAAGGAAAATTGTCCTGATATTTTAGAACCAGAGGGAAAAACAGAACTTGAAAGAATTCAGTGATCACCTCTTGAGAAAGATCCCAAAAAGAAAACTCCTAGGAATGTTATAGCCATATTCTGAAGTTTCCAGATCAAGGAGAAAATATTATAAGCTGCCAAGAATAAAAAATTTGAATGTTGTGGAAACATAATCAGGATGACCCAGGATCTAGCAGCTTCTACATTAAGGGATTTTTGAAGGGCTTGGAATATGATATTTCAGAGGTCCAAAGAGCTAGGTTTAAAACCAAGAATCGCCTACCCAGCAAAACTGAGTATAATATTCCAGGGCAAAATATGGTTATTCAGTGAGGTGGAAGACTTCCAAGTATTCTTGATGAAAAAACCAGAACTTAATAGAAAATTTGACATTCAAATACAAGAAGCATGACAAGGTAAACATGGAAAAGAAATCATAAGGAACTTATCAAAGTTGAAATATTTACATGCCAACATGGAAAAATTATGATTGTAACTTACGAAACTCTTCTCAGTAAGAGGATACATGAAGGGAATATAAATGTGTGTGTGTCTGTGTGTGTGCATATATATGTATGCACATATATACATATATACATACACATATGCCTATATAGGTGGGTATATATATGCATACAAATACATTTCTGAGTGTGTGTGTATATAGGTGTATAGGTATACATAGACAGAGGGCATAGGATCAATTGAATAGTAAGGGATCATAGTTTTAAAGGTGAAATTGAAAGGTGGGAGAGGAATAGAATGAGAGGAAACAGGGAGAGATAGAATGAGGTTAATCATCTTATATAAAGGAGGCAAGGGATAACTGTTACAATGGAGGGGAGGAACAAGATGGCAAAAGGGAATGGGTCAACCTTACTCTCATTGAATTTGGCTTAGGGAAGGAGTGACATACAGACTAAACTGGGTATCTTGCCCTACCATAGAGTAGGGAGAATGGGGATGAGAGGGGGGATGATGAAGGAGAGGGGATGGGGGGAGGGTTGTTAGAACCAGACATTTCTGTAAAGGAACAGGGAAAAAGGAGAGAATAGAAAAAGGTGGGGCAGTATAGGAAGGATGAAAATATACTCAGTCTTCCACAATATGTCCATTGTGGAGATGTTATACGCAACTACACATGTACAGCCTGTATTGAATTGCTTGTCTTTCCATTGGGGGTAAGTGACGAGGGAGGAAAGGAAAAAATCTAGAATTCAGTGTTCTATAATCAAATGTTTAAATGTGTGTGTGTATAATTATTATTATTATTATTTACATGCAACTCAGAATTAAGATGTACAGGCACTGGGGTAAGGAGATCTATCTTGCCCTACCAGAAAGTCAGAGGGGCAGTGGGGGAAGATACAGGAGAGAGCAGATTGGGGGAGGGGGCATATAGTGGGACCGCTGTTTTGGGGTGTTGGGTAGGGGAAAGATGGGGAGAAAATTTGTAACTCAAAATATTATGGAAGTGAATCCTGTAAACTAAAAATAAACAAAAGTTAATTTAAAATAAAAGAAATACACCTGGTCCTAGCATTCCCAAGTGCCCATGCCTGAGATTTTTGTTCAGCTGACCAGGAAGCAGCTTTGGGGATCTGGGGCAAATCAGGTCAGTCATTTTTAAATATTAGGGAAGAAGAGGGGCCTAGTCTTCTCCTTTTTAGGGTGGGGAAAAGGAAGAGCAGTCAGAGAAAATCTGGGTAGCTGAATAAGCTATGTAATTCTATTGTGCAGAATCTTATTGATGTGGGGAAAGGGTGGACTGACTTGAGTTCCATAGGAGATCTAAGAGTGGAGGAGATAGGCTTTCTTCCCTGAAATAGCCTCTTTGACCCCCATAAGTTAGTGGGGATACTAATACTTATACTACCTACCTCACAAGACAGCTGAGAGACTTAAAAAAGTAAAAACCAATAGGCTACTATCCAGTAGTATTCAGCATCTGTATTGCAAGATTGTCATTATGGATAATTGCCCCCACTTCTTTCTTTGCTGTTTTGAATAATGTCATGAAGAGGGATCTTATAGTACTTACCAGGTGCATATTTGGTGCCACACAACATACTAGATGCTGGAGACACAACTATATCACCACCTATCCTCCCCACCCAAGCTACTTAAAGCTACATGATTTTGATGGAATGCTATTGTGCTATAAGAAATAACAAGGGGAATGATTTCCACAAAACCCAGGAAGACTTCTACGAACTAATGCAAAGTGAAGTGAGAAGAACCCAGAGATTATTATATACTATAATAGTAGTCTGTGGCAGATGTGGTTAGCTATACTGGTAAAAACAATGCATAGGATTTAGAAACTGGGCAGTGGAAGATTTAGCAGTCCATAGAATTTTCTGGAGGAATGAGACTCAAGATAGGAAAGTATTGAGGCCAGAAAAAAACAGAAACCAGTGGCAAGAGAAGGGTTGGAGGAAAATGGAGACAGAGGAGCTGAGGCAAGGTCTTGACAGGGAAATAGAGCTGAGAGGGAGGATTGAATGGATATCAAGGCCCCCAGGGTCCCCAGCTGGAAGATCACTCCTCTCCCACCCCTTATCTTTGAACCTGTACTGCTGGGGGTGGGGTTGGGCTGGGAGGAATCTTTTGTCTCCCGGGCTTCTATGGAAAGGGTCAACACATAAACACAGAGTGCCCTATTTCCTTGTTAATCTGCTTCCTCAACATAGTAAATGGTATTTTGTATGCCTGCTTTCTCCAGCTCCCCACTGTTGTTCATATGTGTTCTTTAATCATTTTGAGAATATGCAGAATGGGGAGAGGGGACCTCTGAAGGGGAGAATGGCTATATGTCATGTAGGCTAGGCTCCCACATACTGGCTTGCTTGTCAAAGAGACTATGGGTATGTCATGAGTTAATTTGATTACAACTTTTATAGCCCTTTAAATTCCCCAATAGCAAAGAATGCATTACATTGGTATCACACAATGTGTCTAAGCCGTTTAATTCCCAGATGACTAAGGGAGTTTAAACTTCCATTATTATTCAAACCATGGGGGGGCACTTACTAGGAAACCCTGTGTTCAAGGCTATAGCAAAGTCTCCTTTCCTCTTCCCCCCCTCCCTCCTTGACTCAAGAAAAGGGAAATAAGGTAGAGTAATACTTGAAGGAGAAGGTCCCCCACACACACCTCCAAAGTGGGTCAATAGGTAGAAATTGCAATGGTATGTGTGGATTTTAAGCTCTGCTTTTTCCTATGAATGAGGGTAAATATGAATCTACTTGTCACCCAGCCATTCTAGAGCTTATGCCAATACCTATTTATACAACATGCACTTAGATAAGTTTCTATGAGATAATGGAGAAGGAATTAATGTACTCACAACTGGTGGGAGGCCAGGAAAGTCTCTCAGTAGTAGGTAGCCCCTGAGTTATACCCTGAAGGAAATAAGGCTTCTAAGAAATGGAGGGGAGGTGAAGAGGTAGTGATTTCTGTATGTCTACCCCAAGATCACATGACTCCACTGGGTCTGGATTAGCTCAGATTGTATTGGATTTACTCCCAGGAGAAATTGAGCAGAACATTAAAAAGTTACCAAAGAATAAGGTAGTCTTCAAGTGTACTCTTACCTGGGACACTGACCTGATGGCTCTGTCTCCTTATTAGAACATATTTCTTGCAGTCTTCTATTTTTCCTGTGAGTGGTTGGTAGCATATATCAGCAGAGTAAAGTAATAATCACCAGCATTTCTATAACATCATAGGATCCAGATGGCCAAGGGATCTTGAGGGTTTTGGCCCTCTTGTAGTACCCAATTCTCCTGAGGGAAAGGCCCAACTAACATTTTTTACAGAGGGCTTTTCAGTTTGCAAAGCCATTTAGGAATATCTCATTTTATCCTTGCAACAATCCTGGGAAGTAGATACTATTATTATTTTGCCAATGAGGAAATTTTTTTTACCATTTTATCAATGAGTAAACTGAGGCAGACAGAAGTGAAATGACTTGCCTAGGGTTACACAGTTAATAAATGTCTGAGGCAGGATTTGCATTCAGGTCTTCCTGACTCCGGGTTCACTTTGCCACCCAGCTGCAAGGTATGCCAGCATACCCATTAGGAATGCCTTTCATGATAACTGACCGAGAAGGAAAAGGAACCCTTTTCTCCTTTATCCCTCCCTCCCCAGCATTGTGATAAACCTTATAAACATGAGCTACTGTCAATATAAACTATTGAGATTCAACCCTGATTTTGAAATCTCAAAGTAAAATGGAAACCAAATCCTAACTCTTCTGTTTTTCCCAGATACTCCTTCCAAGATTACATTTGGATATGGGTGGTTCTAGGAGCATTAATGAGCCCCCACAGAAAGCAGGTGTCCTTTTTTGGTTTCTTGATCAAAAAGTGGAAGGTGCCTGAAGAGGAATGATATTCTCCCTGGAGCTCAAATTTTACTTTGCTCTTTTCTTCTCTGAGACTCTTCCTATACTACGTATGATATATTAGAGTTCTCTGTATTTTGATGGCATTTCCCTATTGGAATGTGAGCTCCATGAGGTCAGTAAGCAGGTCTTCTCTTCACTCTGGATCTCCCCCAGTGCCCAGGATACCTACAAACAGTAGGTGATTAATAATGTTTTTTACAATAGATAACAAATAGAAAGTACTTTTAGTTATGCAAGGGCAGCATCAACCTTGCTGAAAGCTGTTTTCTCTTTGAATTTTCTGCTTCCCAGCAGGGAGACACTCATGATGAAGAATGGCTTGAGGGCAAGCAGATGGGGGAGATCCCCATGCCTCAAACACTCCTCTAGGTTCAGATGTGTGAAACAAATGAAAGTCCCTGATATCACAATGCCCTATCCTAGGGAATTGTGCCCGAGTGTATCTGTATTTCTGGTGCTGTCCTTGGTGCTTAGTTTATAAACTAGAATCTAGAGTTCAGACCTACAGCTCTTAGCCTATGCCACAACCCTTCATCCTCCCTCCCAAGGAAAATGTGGGGTCAGATGATTCACAGGAAAATCCAACAGGATCAAACTCCAGTAACTTACCCAAAAGTCCATGTGGTTTTAGAAGTACAGACACTATTTAGGCCAAAGCCATCTGTGGGTTATTTGTACATGAAAAAAACTAAAGTAAGAGTATTTGGGGTTTTTTTGTTGTTGTTGTTGTTTTTGGTTTTTTTTGTTGTCTTGGTATTCCTAGGACCTTACCCATAGTAGGCACTTTATCTGTGCTAATAAATGAAAGAATAGTTAGGACTTCTAGATAGTAGTCTTTTCCATGAGTATTTACAAGGTTCTTTTGTACCCATTTGCTCATTTAATCATCCCAACAGTCCTGTAAAGCAGGGAGGGTAGCTGTTTTTATTTATCCCTGTTTTACATGTGAAAAAACCAAAATTCAGGAAAATGGCAGTGGTTGATCACACAGTTAGTAAGTGACAGACAGGTGGACAGGTTTCCTAAAAGAAAACCCTGTTCCCCTCAGCCCCTATGGTGCCATGCCCAGTGTTCTTTCCAATATACAGGGCTGCCACTGGAGTTGGCCCTCATCAGAAATAGAAATCCAGTGTCTGAGTGCCAGAAGGACAGTGGAGAAAGAAGGCACAAGACAGAGAAAACCCATCACATCGAATCCCTTTCAGTGATTCAGGGAAGGCTCAATAGAACATCCTGTATGGTACAAAGAAAAGTGTACTGACTTTGGAATCAGACGACTTGTATTAGCTCTTTCATTTACCAATAGCTGTGTGAGTTTGAGCAAACCCCTCAACCTCTTGGGTTTCCTCCTCTATAAAATGAAGGGGGTAGGGGTGGCTAGGTGGCCCAGTGAATAGAGCACTGGCCTTGAAGTCAGGAGGACCTGAGTTCAAATCCGGCCTCAGACACTTAATACTTACTAGCTGTGTGACTTAACCCCAAATGCCCTGCCTTCCCCCGTCCAAAAAGCAAAAAAAAAATTGAAGGGGCTACACTCTCAGTGGTGGGAAATCTACAGCTTTGAGGCCACATGTGGCCTTCTAGATCCTCAGGTGTGGCCTTTTGACTGAGTCCATGTTTTACAGAACAAATCCTTTTATTAAGGGAACACATGGCCTCAATGCCACAGAATCCCAACCCTTGGCATTAAATGAACTCTAAGGTCCTTTACAACTCTGGATCTCTGACCCCACGATCCCAGCTACCATTAATATCAAACCCTAGAAGTCCATCCAGCTTTAGATGAGTAAATAGTACAATTCAGCTTCAATTTTTCATTATTTTCTTTAAGAAAAAAAGCTAATGGCTTTACTCTTTGAAAGGTCCATAGTGTAATGATTATATAAAGATCCACAGGCAAAAAAGTAGCTTTGCCAAAGATGCCGACATACTAATACATTCCTCTCAGGTCCCATGATTGAATACCTTTAAACTAGTCAGTTACTTTGATGAAACTAAAGAGTATTTACAGGAGGTAACCTCCATGGAGAAGTTTCCTTTCTTCCTCTTGGTTTCTGGATGCTTTGTTCCCAATGTCCCCGTTGGAGAGGTGGAGGGAGGAACAGGGGAACAATGTCTGATCAAACATGCTCTCCTGGATTCTTTGATGAGCTAAAAAAAACATTGACTTTCCAGATAGGACTCAAGAATCAGTAGCAAAAGGCTGGAAATCAAAATCTTTAGGAATTCTGGGCCCTTTTAAACCCCAAAGCATTCAGCTTTACTAGTTGTCAGTGAATCCTTCCTCTTTCTGGAAAGATTTCTATCAAATACAAAAGAGGCATCCCCAAGAGTTGATTTCATTATCAAGACAAAAGCTACAGATGGAAAAGAGAAAACAGGAAATCTGCATTATAAGGCACCTGACAGTGCTACCTTAACTTTGCTTGTACCACAAGTCAAAGGGCAAACTCAATGAAACCCCAAAGAGAATTTGGTTTTCTATCTCTCTAATAGACTCAGTATAATATTGTGGCATAGTATATAAAATGATGGCCATGGAATCAGGGAGACCTGAATTCAAATCCAACCTCAGTTCCTTACTGGGCATCCTCACATGTAAAATAATAGTAAGAAGAATGACTAACATTTATATAGCATTTACTATATACAAAATGCTTTTATTATTGTCTCCTTTTGTTTTTACCACAATCCTGAAAGATAGGTGATTCTTATCCTCTTTTTTGCAGAGGAAGAAACTGAGGCAAACAGAAGTAAAGTGAGTTGTGTCAGGGTCACATGACTACTAAGTGTTTGAGGTTTGTGTTTGAGTAATATCCTAATGGGATATTACTATGTGAATAATATCACATGTTTCATGGGATTGTTATAAGGATCAAAGGAGTAAGGTTAAAGTGTGATTTAACTGTTAGCTAACAGTGGTGATGGTAGTGGTAGTAATTGTCATTCAGTCATTTCTGTAGTGTCTGACTCTTTGTGATGCCATTTGGGATTTTCTTGGCAAAGATACTTGAGTAGTTTGCCATTTCCTTCTCCAGCTCATTTTACTACTACCCCTGGAAGGGTAGTAGTACTATTCCGTTTCTAATCCTAGTAGTAGTACTAGTACTAGAAATAACACTCTTTGGTCCTAGTTACTAATGACAGTAATAGAAGGAGGAAGAGCAACAGTAAAAAAAAAAGTACTACTACTAGTAGTAGTGGTAGTAGCAATAATACTACTATTAGTAGTAGTAATATTAGCCATAGCAGTGGTACTAGTAGTCCTAGTATTAATGGTATTAGTGATTTGCCCAGGGTCACACAGTAAGTCAGTAATAGAGTCATTTGACTCAGGATCTAGTACTCTTTTCCAACATTCTGCTTCCTGTTCAGGAATGGAAAGCTTGGGGGTCACTGCCTACCCCCTGATGACATTTAAGGGAATTTTAAAAAGTAACTCTTCACTAAAATTCCACCCATTATCCATCCTATGGTGATGACCTTGGATTCACAAAGGTTAGGTCATATGAGCACAAACACAAGCTAGACTGACAGTATATGCTCAGTTCCACCCTCTCTGTTGTCCCTGGATCAGCCTGGTTATGTTCAGAGGGCTACCATGGAACGAATGGTTTTGCCCTCAATCACTGATAACACTAAGCACATACTAAGGCATAGCAAGGCTACAATCTGTACAGTTAAGGGAGCCCCCACCCTGAGGAAATAGCAGAGCTTTGAGGTGGAAGAAGAGTATAATTATCAAAACAAAATCTTCAGGGAAGAGAGAGAGCTGAACAGGGAGGAGCTGGTGCTGTGGATTTAACGAGAAGCCCAAGCAGAGGAGGCCAGAAGGACTTTGGGAGAGCAGTATTGTGGAGGTAGAGAAGAGAATTGCTGAGAGCCAGGATTGCTGACAGAAAGACTGCTGAGGGCCAGTTGGAGCTACCCAGGACTTTTGAGAACTGAGGAGGCACGACTGTGATGCTGGTATTTTGTCTGTCTATTTTGATGTTGTTTTGCCAGATTCATCTGCTGGTGAAGGACTGTGCTGCTGTTGTAGAGGTCCTGGAACCTTGCTGTTGGTTTAGAAATTTAGGAGGATTTTCTTGTTGTATGTTTACAGAAATCCTGGAAGAGGGTCTTGCTGATGTTTTCAGGGGTTCTGGGACTGTTCTGCAGGCAGAGTGAATTAATCAGGACACTGGCAATGTATATTATGACTTCTTAAGCTTTGTCACCCCCAGGAACAGAGACTGGTGAGAGCTTGCCTCAAGTCAAGATGAAGGAAGAGCCTTTCCTTGGGTTTTCAATGCTGTGATGATATCTTAACCTTGTAACTTAAGGGTGGATGGCCTTTTGTGCTCTCCTGCCCCTTTTGAGAAAGTGCTTGGCATTAATGGATGGTATTGTAATTCAGTTGTGATCCAGGGGTGGGAAACATTTGACTTTTTTTGCTCTTTGACTGAACAAATGAATGTACTTTTTTTATGATTGGAAACTAATCTCCATTTGAGAAGAGAGACTGACTGACTAAATGAATGTACTGTCCAGGGGAGGAGTAGTACCTGGATTGAATTGAGAAATTACTTGCTAAATGAATGAGTTATGCTGTATTTTGATTTTGTTTTGAGGTTTTCATTAAGGTGAATGTTTTACCTTAATTTGTCACTGAATAAAATAGAGGTGCTATGCTGATATTCAAAACCTTGGAAGTTGCCTTTGCTTGGCTTTACAACTTGAGGACTTAGAGGACCACATGTGGCCTCACGGCTGTAGGTTCTCCACCCCTGGCCTAGTCCAATGACTCACACATGGTCACTGCTTATTACATGTTGATAGAATTGAATCTAATTAGCAGCAATTCTGAAGTTTAGATGTGTTGACAAATGCACATTTGCAACCCCAGTCTCTTCTTTCTTCTCTACAAGCTCCCCATCCAAATGTACACACATATATTGTATAGACACATGTTTGTGGGAGGGGTTGTGGGTGTGTGGGTGTGGGTGTGGGTGTGTGTATAGGCTGATGATGGTACACAAGAGGAAAAAATACACTGATATCTTCTTATGCTTCTTCTGACTAACTTCCAGTTTTGTACTTGTTTTCATATAAGATATCTGTGAGTAGCACGTTACCCACAGATAGCCTTCATCTTGGAAATTTTTAAAAGAAAATGTGAGGGGTGAGGATGCCGTATTTTCTATAATTTGGAGATTTGAAAACAGGAAAATTTACTTATGTGCACTGAATTTATATATTTTTTAAAAATCTCTTTCCCTCCCCTGCCCCCCAATAATGCAAGCCTGAAACTAGCAGATATCCAGGAACTTCCTGAGTAAATGATGATAAATTATCAGTCACTTTCTTCTCAGGTGACTGCTTTGCCAGGGAGGTAAAGGAATAATCTCATTAGCATCAAGCAACAGGGATTTTGTGATACTTAATATAACTCACTACTCTTCTTCCCACCCCTTTACTCCCTCCTCCCTCACATATACATTTAGACCTGAGGTCCTTCTGCTGAAGGTCAGAGCCAAAGCCCAGTAGAATAGACTAGAATTTTGTTGGTAATCAGTATTTGTTACAGGGGCTCACATACAAAAAGAAATCATTTCATTTACTCTATTGGGTGGTAATTCCCTCCCAATTTCTCCTTTGCTAGGTTTTTAGGACTTAAAGTGACACACAGGACAAAATCTTTGATACATATCCACATAAAAACAGTGTTTGCACAAGCTAAAATATCTGGTTTATTTGGCCAATTATCTTGACGTTTTGTTAACAAGATGCCAAAACGATTCTATTTCCTGTATAGAATTGACTAAATTGAGCATTCTTGTTGATAAAATGCATATGCAACTATAATGTTTCATTATATGATGATATATCTTTTCAGGGTCTTAAATCCAATGTTATTTTTGCAAACACGTCTCTAAAATGGGATTTGAAAAGTGGTAACGCCCTTGGCAATAATTTGGGCAGAAAAGGGAGCAATATATTGAAATTTGAGGAATAGACAAAAATGGCAAGCCAAAGCAGTGTTTATTTTTAGTCAATTTTTGTTGGAGCCATTTTGTATGTAAAGAGGTAGCTGGAATGTATTAGAATTCAGTCCGATAAATATAAAATAGAGGGAAAAAGTATAACCCAGTATCATTAGTGAATAATCATGTGGATGTTTAAAATAAAATACTTGAAAGTATAGTACTACAACTACCATTCTTTGTTATGTCACTAAACCATATCAACAATAAAATAACACTAAACCTTATGCTTCTGTTAATAGATGTAGGAAAGGTTGCTAATAAGATATATAATTCCCATTTAAATACAAATGGAAGAAATGGAAAGCTTATTTCTTCTTTTTTTTGGACCCAAATTTTTTAAATTTGTTTTCTTGTTTACATTATTCATTTTCATGACATTTTTGAATTACAAATTTTCTCCCCATCTTTCCCTGCCCCAACCCTAAAACAGCATTCCCACTGTAAAGCCCTTCCCCTGCTCTGCTCTCTTACTTTCTAGTAGGGCAAGGAGGGTCTCCTTATCCCAGCCCCTGTATATCTTAATTCCCAGTTGCAGGTATTGCAGAACATTAAATTCGAGATTCTTTCGATTCCTCCCTTGTCACCCACCCCTACTGGAAGGACACTCAGTTTAATACAGGCTATGGATGTGTGATTATACAGGACATCTTCATAGTGGACAGATTGTGACAGTGATCCTCTGTCTCTCCTTCCTATCCCTCCCCCCACCTGGTTCTGTTCTCTACCCTGTCCCTGTCCGTTGAAGTGTGTGCTTCCAGCATCCCACCCCCAGACCCCGCCCTCCCCTCCGTCATCCCCCCTCTCATCTCCGTGCCCCCTACTCTCCTGTGTGGCATGATGCCCAGTTTAGAGTTTATGCCATTTCTTCCCTAA
>JAQQSW010017552.1:0-11440 GCA_028646575.1 Pseudocheirus occidentalis | reverse complement strand
AAAAGCCTCAAGAGAGAGGTAGCACTTGAGCTGACATTTGAAAGAAACTAGGGATTCTAAGAGGCCAGGAGAGCATTCTAGATGTGGACAAACAATCTGTATAAAGGCACGGAAAAGGGAGATATCATGTCATGTGTGAACAACAGCAAGGTCAGTTTGGCTGGCTGGATTGTGGAATGTATAAGTGTGTTGAAAGGGGAGGGAGGGAGGAAGGGAGAGAGAGACAGAAAGAGACAGAGAGAGACAGAGAGAGGGGGGAGAGAGACAGAGACAGAGAGAGAGAAAGAGAAAGAGAGAGAGAGAGAGAGAGAGAGAGAGAGAGAGAGAGAGAGAGGGAGAGGGAGAGGGAGAGGGACAGGGAGAGGGAGAGGGACAGGGAGAGGGAGAGGGAGAGAGGCCCTGGGGTGTATGATGAGCCAGCAAAAGAGAAGTGGTCAGACAGATAAGAGAACCAAGAACAATGTTGTGAATATTCAGAAAGAGGGTGATCAGTGGTGTCAAATGTTGCAGAGAGCTCCAGAAGGATGAGAATTAAGAAAAGGCCATTAGGCTTAGTAATTAAGAGATCTTTGGTAACTTCAGAGAGAGCACTTCAATGGAGAAATTGACTTTGAAGACTAGATTGGAAGGGATTGAGTTAGTAAGTTAGAGGAAAGGAAGTGGAGGTAATGAGTGGAGACAGCTTTTCTTCCAGAAGTTTGACTGTGAAAAGGGTGGAGGGTCAGGCTCAGTTGATTTATTGGTCAGTTTTGTTGTACTGCTTTTTTCCCTCTTTCTTTTTTATTATAAGGGTTGATTCACTGGGTAGCCATAAGAATACTCTCATAAATAAGATGCATTCTTTGTTTTTCTTTTTTGAGAAAATGAAAGGATGACAGCTTGAGGGTTTAATTGGGTCAAGTCAGGATTTTTTTAACAATGGGGGAGGGGAACTTGAGTAGTAGATAGGGAGATAGATACTAAAGATCAGGAAGAAAGCAGATAACAGAGAGGGCAGCTAAGTGGCAGAATGGATAGAGCACTGGGCTTGGAAACAGAAAGACTCATCTTCCGGAGTTCAAATCTAGTGTCATACACTTAATAGCTCTGGGACCCCAAGCAAGTCACTTAAACCAGTTTGCCTCAGTTTCCTGATCTGTAAAATGAGCTGGAGAAGGAAATGGCAAACCGCTACAGTATGTCTGCCAAGAAAACCCCAAATGGGGTCACAGAGAGTCATTGACTTAACAACAAAATATTGGAAGGGTGGTTTCAAGGGTCCTGAGAGTGAATAGACTTGTTGAGAAAAGGGTCACCTCTTCACTGGAGACTAGCTTTAAAGAGGAAAAGAGAATGAGAGATGATGTTAGAAGGTTTCAGGATGTAGAAAACAGAAGATGCTGTGCCTAGTGGCAAATAGCCTCTATTTTCTTAGTTAAGTATGAGGCTAAATTCCTTCAGAGAAGGTGAGGAGACAGGGTACTGTAGGAGGCTGGAGGAGAAAAAGAAAGGTTTGGAGCAGCCACTGTAGGGAGCACTATAGAGAATCAATTGGGGTGGAGTAAAAGGATTTCTTTGCTTCAGTGAGTCCCTAGTGAAGATTAGATAACGTATTTTTAGCAGACCCAGTGAGCACAGTTTGGTCACTTCCTCTAGCATTCTTTTGTAGCACAGAGAATGGAAGCAGAGTAGGAGGAAGTAAAATACATGCCAACTTTGTGACCATGGGCAAGCCCCTCACTGGCTCTGGACATCAGTGTCCTTTGGAAAGTAGGGAAATTGACGAGATGATTTTAGGTTTCTTTGGGTTCTAAATCCTATCATGCTCCCTTGATCCTGTGAAAAGGTTCTCAATCTAAAAGTGGTTAAGATTTGTGAGGGAAACTTTTTAAAGGTACAAGAAAGGAAGAAACAATGTTAGGAAGTTCTGTGATTCTAGGAAAACTTATGAGAAACTTCATGTGCAATATGGGGCCAAAGCTGGGAATCGGGATTTAAAATTTGCATCCGAGATCTTTCCAATACCTGCATATCCAGCCTACAGTCAGTCTGCTTCTGTTCTGGGAGACAATATAGTACAGTGAAAAGAGCAATGGCCTAGTGATGTGGGTAGGGTTAAGGTTGCTCTGGAGACCCCAAAATACCAACATGCTGGGTCCTGCCAAGTGAATTTGACTCATGTCTTCTCAGCCAAAGAAAAGTAAAGTTTATTGAAAGTTCATTAAAAGTTTGCCATATTGGGTAGACTCTTAAGGAGCCTAGGCATCTGTGACACTTGCATTGGGCAAGCAGGCCAGAATAAGTCTGGGTCATTCTATGGCACTCTCACACATGGGGGCAAGAAGGGGTCTTATATACAGAAAGGTTGTGGGAGGAATCTAGGGGTGGTCTAGAGGAAGAGTTTGGGGAGGGTCTTCAGGAGGAGATAATAAGGTCAATGCAAGGGTGGATTGATATTTTGATAGGCTCAAGGGTGGGAAGTAGATGGACAATGGAAGGCTAGGCTAGTAACAGAGGTTTGGGCTCAGCCACAATGAAAGCTTATGGCCTCTGCAAATGCCTCATCAAGTGAGAAGATTGAATCAGAGTTCCAGGGGTTCCCAGAGCCTGTACCTCAAAGATTCAAGGAGAGCTCAAGGGGGTTCTCAGAGCCTGCACCTCATCACTAGGAGTCAAAAAACCTGGGTTTGAGTTTTAGCTCTTCCACAATTAACTGTACTTTGCTTTTCTTTATATACCCGGGGGCCCTGCTTAAAAAATGCTTATTGACTGATGGATTAGCTTTGGAAAAGTAGCTTTACCACAACAGGACTCAGTTTCCCCAATCTGTAAAATAAAGGATTTGGACTATTTTATTTCTTTTGCTTTTTTTTGAGGGGGGAACGGAGGACAATTGGGGTTAAGTGGCTTGCCTAAGGTCACACACAAGTAAGTGATAAGTGACTGAGGTCACATTTGAACTCAGGTCTAGGTGCAAACTATTTGATTTCTAAAGTTCTTTCCAGATCAGATAGTCTCTGCTAGTGCAGTGCCTGGCATATAAGTGCTTGTTGATTGATTGATCCAGGAGACTTCCGTCCTCCCGATTCCTACAGCAGGGGTAGGGAACCTGCGGCCTCAAGACCACATGGTCTTGAGGACTCTAGGTCCTCAAGTTTGGCCTTTTGACTAAATCTAAACTTCACAGAACAAATCCCCTTAATAAAAAGATTTGTTCTGTAAAACTTGGACTCAAAGGGCCGCACCTATATGGCCACAGGTTCCCCGCCCCTGTCCTAGAGTAAGATGAAATGTTTAATTGGCCTGGGAAGGCTACTTCTTTGAGGAGTGACTAAATGACTCCCTATTCATTGTTGGGGGGACAGTAGGAGCATAGTGGTTTTAAACTATACAAATGGGCCTAATATGGGATGCAGTGTTCTGATTACCACTGTAATGTTTGCTGATTGGAAGGCCTCTCAAATAGGTCCCTTGGAGGTATGGTCTGGGGGGCAGAGAATGTGACCGATGCAGGGGGAATCAAGGGAGAGATGAATGCAAGTCTGAGATCAGAGATTAAAAATGGCAGATTGATTTCCCTCAAAGGAGGCCAGAAAATACTGTAGGCTATGCTGTAGTGGGGATTTCTTTTTAGTCTATGGATTAAACTAGCTGGTTGTTAAGGTCCTTGACGATGCTAAGATTCTGGGTGTGATTCTGTTAACCTAGAGTGTGGAGAGGAACAGTGAAGTCACACCATTAGACTATAGCAGAGCAGGGTCTACACAGTCTAGATCTCCCAAGTTCTAGTCCACTGCATCCCTTCCTCCCCCCACCTCCTGCACACTACAGGATGATAACAGCATTGATATGGATGGCTCTTTTAGTTTTTAGTAATCTTGCCTATAGTCTCTCGTTTGAGTCTCACAGTTCTGGGAGTGAGATGCTATCATTATCCCCAACTTTGGTCCGAGAAGAGGAAACTAAGAGAGGTTAAAGGTCTTGCCCAGGGTCATGCAGCTAGTGTCTGGGGCAGGATTTGAATTCAGGTTCTAAGCTCAAATGCTCAATTCCCTAGCTGCCTAGAAAACCCAGTGGAACAAAACCTCACAAGAATGCTTGAGTGTTTCTTCCACTCACTCATCCTTGGAAAATCGACTTGCCTCTCCACAAGCTGCTGTTACTGGCTCCTATGAGCACATAGTCGGTGCATGGTGAAGCCACCTGCCCTACAGAGTAGTGTGAGTCATCTTTCCAGAACCTCCATCAGTAATTTAATTATAGTCTTTGAACCAATGGCATAAGCATGTTACAGACTCCTCTGGAAAGTGACTCATGGAGCACTTTGAAATTGGGAAGCAGCAAATAAGCCCTTGCTTAAAATGGAATTAGTCCACACAGCTTCGGGGCTCTGTGCCTGCGTGCAAAGAAGGGCAGGGGGACTTTAAGTTGCTCCAGACATGAATACCAGATCTGAGGGGAGGGCTGGGAAAAGAATTATCTTTCAAGGATAATCCTCTAAGAACAAGCTTTTGAATCTCGTTTCTGTAGCCCGATTTGGCCTATATTCACATTCATTCTGTTAATCATCCTGATGGTTATTATAAACCACCACAAAATCTCTCACACACCCATCCTTTCCCCTCCACCACTAGTGACTCCTTTTGTTGTTCAGTCACATCCGACTCTTTGTGACCCCATTTTGAGGTTTTCTTGGCAAAGATACTGGAGTGGTTTGCCATTTCCTTCCCTGGCTCATTTTACATATGGGGAAACTGAGGCAAACAGGGTTAAGTGCCCAGGGTCACACAGCTAGGAAATGTCTAAGGCTGGATTTGGATTCATGAAGATGAGTCTTCCTGTTTCCAAGCCCAATTTGGTCTATCCAAGGCCACATGTGGCCCTCTAGGTCCTCAAGTGAGGCCCTTTAACTGAATCCAAACTTCATAGAACAAATCCTTTTATTAGGGGGATTATCAAGGGGATATTAAAGGAGCCACCTACCTGTTCCAGTGTTTCTTTAGTCCTTCCTTTTGTTATACCTTGAATGAATTATTACAAGTGTCATCTAACTGGTTTCTCCAACTCCAGTCTTACATCCTTTCGAGACACCTTATCTGAAGCATCTTCCTACAGCATCAATTTGGATTATATCATTTCCCAGCTCGGAATCTTTCACTGTTCCCTATTGCCTACCAAACAACATGTAAGCACCAGGTTTTCTACAGTCTAACCTCATCTCTCATTGCTTCCATAAACGTCCTTTGTTCCTGCCCATCGGACCCACTGTTCCCTTCTAGGGCCTCCATTTGGGGGAGAGGCCCAGGCTGGCCAACCTTCATTCCTCTCCCAGTTCTTTGTATTCTCACATAGAGAAGGATGAGGAAAATAAAATAGAAGGAACATAATGTTTCAATGATGATGATGGTGTGCTTCAGGAAAAAGATTAGCTCTTGGCAGCATTATTTCAGGCCAGGTGACTTATTAGCTTTCCCTTCTACCCAAGGGTTACTACACACACTCAACTGAAGATCATGCAGCTTTGGGGCTGGGCACCATCTCTCCCCCTAGGATGGGTTTCTGGAATCAAGGGCTGAGGAGCAGTGATAGATTATGGGTAAAAAGCCTTCTGGCTCCAGTCTACTTTCCAGATCAATTTTAATTACTCCCCTTCTTCCATGCCATGTTCTAGTCAAACTGTCCAGCTTGCTGCTCTCATATATGACCTTCTGTTTTCTGCTTCTGTCCTCTATGTCTATTCAGTTAATTTCAATTCAGTTCAATAAACATTTCTTTAGTGCCTACTATGTGCTAAATTCTTGCTCCTTACCTCTCTGCCTTCTAGAATCCCTAGTTCTCTCTTCAAGGTGAAACTCAGGCTCTACTGCCTACAAAGTCCTTCTGACCCCCCTCATCTTTCTGAAATTGCTGTGCATTTACTTTGAATATGTAAATGACCTTCAGACCCAAATATGAACCTACTTGGCCTTTCATGTATTCCACCAACAGAATGTAAACTCCTTGAAGGCAGGCATTTTTATCTAGTTTTAAAAATTTACTAATCTCCTCAGTGCCTACCAGGGTCTTGTACACAGTAGATGCTTAAGAAATGCTCGCTGAATGAATAAAGATGGATGAAGAAGTGAAATCAAGTCAAGGAATTTATGATGCCCCTATTTGGGTTGCAAGGGTCTGGTGTTATGGATTACCCATTCCAACAGAAAAAGGCACCCACTCATCATTTCACCTCCCACTGGGGATGTCAAGGTTGTAGGAAAGTTGTTTCTGTTAATAAATCAAAGCTACAGTTTAAAATCAGATCTATTTGACTTTCAGAGTCAGTCTGGTATAGAGAAAAAAAGGACAGTAGACTGAAATCTAAGAGAGCTGTGTTCCAATTCTGGCTATGTCACTCAATAAATGTGGGACTATGGGCAAGTTGTCTCGGTCTCCTCATCTGAAAAATGAGGCTAGTATTTCATTTCCTTCCTCCTAGGGTTATTGCGGGGAAAGCACTTGGAAAAACTGTAAGGTGCTAGATCAGGGGTTCTTTGTCTTTCTTGTGTCAAAGACCCCTCTGGCAGTCTGGTGAATCTCAGAATCATATTTTTACTTGCATAAAATAAAATACATAGGCTTAAAAAGGAGATGAATCATACTGAAATAAATTTAAAAAACAAACAAGTTTGCCAACTCCAGGTTAAGAACCCTTGTGCTTCATAAATGGAAATTATTATTTGGTCAAAGCTCATTTCAGCCTTTCACACTCTGCATCCCCTGGGGCTCTGTCCTTCTAGCCTTCTGTCCCTCTAGTTGTCACAGGCCCTTCCTCACTGACAAAAGAAAAATTACAACCATGAATGAGACTGCAGAGATACAGACAAAGTTCATGTTCATGTTTCAGGTGACTATAAAAATGTCTGCTTGAGTATGGATGACCTACAAGGGCCAGATTCTTTCCTTCATACACTGACATTATCCAGGTTAGAGTTAGAGGGTGGATTCTTAGTGGTACCCACAGGGTAGTTGTCAACAGTAGAACCTATGGCAAAATTATGCTATAGATGAGACCCTCTGACCTCCATGCTTGTGCCCTTGTCCTATCTCTGGGCATCTTTTGGTATAGTGGAAAGAATGCTGGATTTAGAGTCAGAGAACCTGGTTCAATTCCTGCTCTTCC
This sequence comes from Pseudocheirus occidentalis, assembly GCA_028646575.1. Lineage (NCBI taxonomy): Eukaryota > Metazoa > Chordata > Mammalia > Diprotodontia > Pseudocheiridae > Pseudocheirus > Pseudocheirus occidentalis. The sequence goes on along the minus strand of JAQQSW010017552.1, from coordinate 4,302 downwards.
ACTTACTACCTTTGTGACCTTGGGGAAGATAAGTCTAACTTCTTCATATATAAAATTTGGTTTAGATTAGATCTGAGATCCCTTCCAGGTCTAAATATGTGATTTCCCATTCTCCCTTGTGCCAACCCTAGGGTAAATAACCTCCCACAATTCCCCCAAGTGTACCTTTTCAAGAAAGTACCCCAGGATCCCAACAATCTCCCTCCAACCAAATCTGAACCACCTATTCCCATATTGTAGGTGATCTGAGCTCTTATTAAGAAGAAAGTAATTTGATTAATGTAATGCACATTTGAGAGGCAGCAAATGTAGAACTCCAGCCTTGGAGTCGGGAAAACTTGTGTTCCAGTCTTGTCTCTGACCCATACAAGCTATGTGAACTTGGGCATGTCAACCTCTCAATGTCACTACCACTATCTAATTTTAGACTTCTTGGATTGATCTTGACCTTGACCCTGGAGCCCATTGGGTTGATGAAGGAAGCACAAGTAAGTTACTCTGCCCCTCCTAGAACTCTTACCTAGACCATGGGAAAGGCAGCAGAAGCTGCCCAATTCTTCAAGATGCTACACAGAGTGGGTGTTAAGCTGTACAAGTAGAGGGGGCTTTCCACACCAGGAGTTTACCACAGCTCCTTATATGGATGAAATACCAGGTGAGTACTTCTCATCAGCAACAAAAATTGCTTGCTTCAGGGTGTATGGTGCTTCAAGAGTGAACAAGTGATAGGTTTAACACTCTGGTGAGTTTCTACATTTTAAAAGAGGAGTTGGGTAACCCAAACAGACCTCTCATTGATAGAATGGGGACAGAGGGAAAAAACGATTGAACAGAGAGGCCTTCCTTTATCCTCTTCTTCGCTGTGTATATATATATATATATATATCCTCTATCCCATCCAGCATCCTAAAAGAAGAGGGATTAGCAATTTAGCCCCTATTTCTGAAAGGTTGCCAATTTCTGCTATAAATTCCCCTCAGTGTCTATACTTAAACATCTGAGCTGTCCCACAACAACCCCTCTGTGTATGCAATTAAAATCCAGATGGGAGGTTTCACTCTGCTAAGCCCCCCATTATCTCCCAGCAGCACAAAGCTGATATTGCCTATTAGGAGCTGGTTTATCAGAGCTAAGCAAAGGTGAGCAGTTGGAATCCTAGTTCCCACACACATGATGAGTCTCTAGATCAGCATCAACATCATTGACATAGTCTTACCTCTGTCAAAGCATTTGGTTTTTTTTATTTGTTTTAATTTTTTTTTTAATTTCCTAATTACAAGTAAATTTTTTTCTAAAGAGTCATTTTAAAAATTTGGGGATTCCAAATTCTTTCCTTTCCACCCACTCTTCCCCCACCATGAGAAGGTAGCAATTTGATTTTGAAGTCAAAACACTTTTTAAGTTTTCATACCTTTGTCCTGGATATTCTCCCTGTGAAAACAGAGGAAGGAAGTTTCTATACTTTTGGATTTTATATTCATGTGGTAATTACTTGTGACAAGCCATAATTTTGATATGGTTTCATTGGTCAGATACATGGGCATCTACTGACACTAGGCTGACTCTGAACATATGGCCCTGACCAGATGAAAGTGGAATGAATGCTTTTCTTACTTTTCCTTTGTTCTGTCAGCTGAATCCTGGGTTTTCTGCCGTATACATGGTTCATGACTTTCTTATGTAATGCTTTAAATTCTGTGGCTTTTAAGAATCGATATTACTCCAAGGAAATGTGCAAAAATTGGTACCCATAAAGAGCTCATTTCAGTGACTGCTGGAGATGTTGCAGGGGCTGTTGGTGTGGAGAAGTCAAACATTTCTAAGATCACTCAGGTCCACACTAAAATGTGATCAGTCACATCAAAGTGCAGAGGAAGATGTGATTAAAAATTAGAAATAATGTTTAAACTATTGCTGTAAAAGGGCCTAATTAATCTTTAGTAAACAAATAAAGGGAACCGCTGGATTGCACAGTAGATAAAGCATCAGCCCTGGAGTCAGGAAGATCTGAGTTCGGATCCAGTCTCAGACATTTACTAACAATGTGACCCTGGGCAAGACACTTAACCCTGTTTCCCTCAGTTTCTTCATTTGTAAAATGAGCTGGAAAAGGAAATGACAGACCACTCCAGGATCTTTGCCAAGAAAATCTAAATGGGATCATGAAGAGTTGGAGAAGACTGAAACAACTGAACAAAACAAAGCAAAGACCTTCAGAGGGCAGTGGTAGGCTTCTTGAAGTTGGAAGGACAGAGAGGTCCTAAAAAAACCCAAACAATCCAGCCCCCCAAACCCAGCTACTCATTATTGCAATGAAGAAAAAATGTTTGTCATGAAAAAGAAGTGAGTTGGGATCAGGTGTCTGAGAAGGGCAGCAGGGGCTACCCTAGACCTGACTCTGCCACTAACTTTTTTTTTGTTTTCAAATATTCATTGCCACTAAATTTCTGTGTGACCTTGTACAAGTCTCTTCACTGCTCTGGACTTCAACAAGAAGCTTCTCTGAGTAGGGAGATGCCCAGGATTGTGGGGAAGGGGGGCCAATCTGCTGCCTTTGAAGGCAGATCTGCTGGAAGAGGTAGCTGGTATTTGCTGACCCTCCCCTCTGAGAGACTTTCCTTTAGCCTTGCCCAGGCTAAAGTTGACACTATAAGATGTCATCTTGTCAGGGAATAAATCTGTGTATATAATTATGGGCAATAGTGTCTGAACATGAGAAGTGACCCTCAAGAGATACCTTTCAGAGTATCGATTTTAAGTTTTGAGGGAAAAGTTTTCGGTTCAAAGTCTGCTGGGTTGCCCATTAATAGATAAAGAACCTCTGATAGGATGTCCCACCTGCTCCTAATAGCCCTAGGTCTAGGTAGATCAACAACACAAGGGGTAATGAATGAAAGAGATGTTTCAGAGACCATTTATTTCCTCTCAGGTAGTATGACTGCTATTCTGGTAAATTGCCACTAAGAATAAAAACTGACATTTTTATGGTGCTTTCTAGGAGACTAGATGACACAGGGGATAACATCTTTGATGTGGAGCCAGGAACTTCTGAGTGCAAATCCTGCCTTGTCTACCAGTTATTTGACCCTGGGGAAGTCGCTTAACCCCTGTTTCTTCTTCTGTAGATAGGGATGATGATAGTATCTACTTCATATGGTTGTTGTAAGGATCAAATGAACTAACAAATGTAAATTCTTCATAAAAATAAGGTTCTCTATAAATACTAGTCATTACTAACATTTGCAGTCAATTTATAATGGTTAGACTTCTATATGAAACAGTTATAATCAGTACTGGTCTCTATACTTCCATAAAGAGGTGACAGAATAGAGCCCCTGTGTTTTACTCAGCAAGTGCTTCACCTCCTTTCCAAGTACAGAAACATGGCAGCCGAGGGCAACACCAGTTTAGGATATAAACTCGATGGCAAAATTTTACAGATGGACAAAAGTGAGGGAAGAATATAAGCAGTATGGCCTCATAATACAGCAAGAAGACCAAGTATAAAGAATGCTTGGTAAGGAACTAAATGGGTAAAGGACAGCAAAAAAAAATGGAAAAGATTTTTTCTGACAGATTCTTTTCACCATCTAAGACAGTGGAGCTACCACATTTGGACTCTAATATCACAGTCCCAGATGTGCTTCTCGAGGAAATGGAAGTGGCATCAGAGAAAACAAAGATGTAAAAAACATCTAGGATGAACCAAATACATGCAGAGGAGGGCCATGGTGGTCCATTTGCAGATGAGGAGACTGATCAAGCTGTTGTATTGCTTGCAAATTATAGAATGCCACAGTCTCTGAAGCACTGAGATTAAGGATCACCCAGAGAAACACATGGTGAATGTGAGCTGACTGTGACATGGAAACAAGGAATAATGGGAGAGAAGAGGCATAAATAATCTAATCAAAGAAGTATTGGACTGGGGAAAAAAAAAAACATGGGCCAGTCAGTAACAAGAAGAAAAGATAACTGAAGGACATCCCAGCTTCGTAAAGAGAGTACGTAGAGGTATTTGGTATGTTGGGTAGGCCCTCGGAGCAGACTTAAGGATGTATATAAATGTGCATAGGGGAAGGGACAGATGGGAAGGCACATGCTAGGGGAACATTCTCATTGACCTCTCCTCTTTTCCTTGAAAGGTAAGGAGCAATAGGGCCCTCTCTGTCTCCTCTGCTCTGCCGGCAGCTCTTCAGCTTTGCCCCTCACCCCCGAGAATGTACGCCTGCGCCAAGTTCATCTCTACCCCTGCCCTTGTAAGGAACAGCTCTCAGCTGCTGAGTAGACCGTTATCTGCAG
>JAQQSW010017551.1:0-11440 GCA_028646575.1 Pseudocheirus occidentalis | reverse complement strand
TATATATATATATATATATATATATATGTATGTATGTATGTATACTTACACATACATCTATTTAGGAGGCTATATATGCATATGAATACATATCTGAGCATGTGTGTATATGCGTATATAGAGGGTATAGCATCAATTGAATATGAAGGGATGATACTTTAAGAGGCGAAATTCTGAGGTGGGAGAGGAGTAGAATGAGAGGAGATAGCGAGAGACAAAATGGGGTTAAGCATCCCATACAGAAGAGGCAAGGGCTAACTGTTACAACTTGACTCTCATTTACTCTCATTGAATCTGGCTTAGGGAAGGAATGACATAAATTCTAAACTGGGTATTATGCCACACAGGAAAGTAGGGGGCATGGGGATGAGAGGCAGGATGATGTGGAGAGGAGGGAAGCGTCTGGGGGAGGGATGCTAGAAGCACACACTTCAGTAAAGGAACAGGGTAGAGAACAGAACAAGGAGGGGAGGGATAGGAAGGAGGGACATATGATCAGACTGTCACAATATGTTCACTGTGAAGGTGTTCTGTGTAATTACACATGCACAGCCTGTATTAAACTGCTTGTTTTTCCAGTGGGGGTGGGTGAAAAGGGAGGAACCAAAAGAATCTAGAATATAAAGCTCTGCAATACATGCAACTAGGAATTAAGATATACAGGGGCTGGGGTAGGGAGACCCTCCCTGCTCTACCAGAAAGTTAGAGAGTAGATCAGGGGAGGGGCTTTACAGTGGGATCGCTGTTTTGGGGTTGGGGCAGGGGAAAGACGGGGAGAAAATTTGTAACTCAAAAATCTTATGGAAATGAATGATGTAAACAAGAAAAAAATTAAAAATTTATATTAATTAACAAAAAAAGGAAACCGTAGGAGAGCTCAGGCAACTTCCTGGCTTCTCTCTGCCACCTTGGCTCTGCCAATGGCACACATTTTTTTAAATTGTCCCATTAGCATCAGGCACCAGAATATGGTCATGGTATAGGGTTGTCATCCATGGGTAGGATTAAAGGACCAACCTGTAGCTAAGTTAAAGGTTTATTTTGTTATCAGTTTGTTGTTAGTTAATCAGTCAATCAAACATTTATTAAGTGTTTATTAGGTGCAATTCACTGAGCTGAGTCCTAGAGACACAAAGAAAGGCAAAAAGAAATCCCTGCTCTCAAGGAGTCCAATGTGCAGGCTAAATCACAGTCTACTGGAGGAGATAACTTGCAAACATCTATTTGCAAGAAGTCATTGACAACGGGGCGGCTAGGTGGCGCAGTGAGTAGAGCGCCGGCCCTGGAGTCGGGAGGACCTGAGTTCAAATCCGGCCTCAGACACTTCACACAAAAACTAGCCGTGTGACCTTGGGCAAGTCACTTAACCCCAACTGCCTCCAAAAAAAAACAAAAAGAAGGCGTTGACAAGACACATTGGAAAGAATTAATAGAAGTAAGGCTCTACGTGAGATGAGGGGTCAGCGTGTGGCCAGTGTTAGTGTTATAGTCGAAGGTTAGGATTAGAGGTCAGTCTGTGTATGAAGCTAGAGATAGACCGCATATCTGTGGCCAGAGATAGGGACCAAAACTACACCCAGGCCAAGGAATCATTCTATGACTAGTGTTAGGAGTAGCCCTTTATTAAAGCTGAGCTAACTATTCTACATGGGAATCGAACATATAACCTTGGTCTCGGTAACACTGTATTCTGTCCAGCTGAGGCAAGCATGGACAAGAGGAGAGCGTGACGTCATCAAAAGCAGTATCTTGTAATATCAAGGACAGTGGTTGCGGATGACCTCACTCAGTGTTCCAGTTTAAGGGAGGGAGAAAGACAAGCGGGGAATTTTTCTCATCAAATTGTGTAATCGTTGAGGTTTAGACTTGGGAGGGACTGCAGATGTGGTTGAATTAACTTCTACATGAACGAGAATCCCCTCTATAATATATCTGACAAGTGGTTGTCCCCTCTTGCCTGGAATACTTCCAGCTATAAGGGAACTCACTACCAGTTTTTGTCTTGTCAATGGATTTTGATAATTCTGGAGGAGTAAGTAATGTTGATAACTTTGTGAAACTGCCTCACTTAAATCCAAATCATGTGGAAGTCAAGACATGATGTAATGGATCCTCTTATAGAATAAAGGATGAACAACAAACAAAATAAATACTTCCTACTACTGGAGCCCATTCTACTTTGGGCTAATTTTAGGTGTTTAAAAGTTCTTCCTTATATGAAGAACTTCTAAACCCTTTGCTCCAAGTTCACTCCTTTAGGGTCAGACAGAATATGCCAAGCCCTTCTTCTATAGGACAGCCTTTCAAATCCTTGAAGACAGCTGTCATTGTCCTCCTTTATTTCCTTCCAAGTTTTCTAAAGTTCTGAGCATCCCAAACATTTAAATCAAGACTGAGTTAAAACTTCAACTTCTTTCTTTTTGTGATACTTATGAATTTCTCTCTGAGGAGGTGTCTGTGTTTAATTGAAATGGAGGTGGGCTGGGGCTGGGTAAAGTACACAGAATAATGGAAATATTGACTTGAACTAGAAAACTGGGTTTAAATGCAGGCTGGACCACTTATTACGTGTGTCTTTAGACAAGTTGTTCCATTTCTCTGTGCCTCAATTTCCACATCTATAAAATAAGAGGTCCCGTCTAATCAGGAGCGTGCTGGTAAATATTTAACAACCAGATCTCTTGAAAAAAATTACACATGACACACTTTTAAGTTTACTCTGGATTATTAGCATTTTCTCTATCACTTCTTAAGTCTAAACATCAACAAAACAATAGTTCAAGCCCTGCTTTGTAACTTTTGCTGATTTCTGGAATATAAATGCTCACACCAAAAATTTAACAATAGACTGGTAAGTTCAAGTTGTCTCCAGGTCAGCCCTGTCTGCTTCCAGCTCTAAATCTTTTTAGTAGCACATTGACCTGTCAAGGATTGATCACATGATATGGGGATGTATTTGAAGCCAGAGGGACTAGGGTAGATGTAGGCAAATAGAATCCTGTTCCCATCCTTTTGCCTTTTGAGTAGAGATAGTATGCTAAGCCCTGGTGGAAAAAAAGCAACGGTTTTAGTATTGGAGGATCCGGATGTGAATTCTGCCTCTCCAGCAGACTAATTTAGGGCAATCAATCTACAAGCATTTATTCTATACCTATTTTATGCCAGGGTCCGTGCTAGGTGCTGGGAATAGGATCTTGGCTCTCAAGAAGCATACTTTCCATCACTGTCACTTAACCTTTCTGGGCCTGTTTCTTCATCTGTAAAATGAAATGGTTGGATTTTATGGTTTCTAAGGTTCCATCCCACTTTAGAAGTATCTTTCTGTGAAACTGTCTCTACCTTGTGCTAAACCCACCCAGAATACAAAGCATTTTGTCTTCTTGCTCCTGGTCAGGGAGAGGATGGAGCTGTAGCCACAGAAGTTTCCTAGGATAGAGCATACTTGCCTTAAGTTGCAATGAGACCAGGTAAACAAGGGTGTTGAATTAAGCCAGAATACTTTGAGCAACTGAATCAAAGGGTTTAGACAAGAAGTAGGAAAATAAATTTTATAGGAATTGTTGAAAGTCATTCAGCCAGGAGTCATAGTGGACATAATATGAAGGGCAGCATCTGTGTTTGGCAGTTTGTTTCATGCAATGTTTTTACCTGAGACAGTGTCTTCTAAAACAATAACATTCTGGTCACGGACCCTACTTGCTTTATGGTACCCCTGGTATCCCCTATAGGCTTAAGGAAAGGAGAAGCAGAATAGACAACCAAAGAGTATAATATTCCTAGAGTCAAAAGAAGCATGAGGGTGGGGGAAGGAGAGGCTACATGTCAGAGTCATAACTAGGGTAGGCCATCAGAGCTTTGAGCCAGAGTGGTGACATGAAGGAGGGGCCCTTCCTTCTCATGCCAATTCTCTACTCAGAGGAAAGGAGGAAGACTCCAAGTTCTTGGTAGGTTACACCTGGGATAAGGTTGGTAATAGGGACCACTAGAGGAGAGCTGATCCTATAGACCAGGTGTAGTTTAGAGCAAAGAGATAGTCAAATTCCAGGGCAGCCTTCAGACAAGTTGCATACTGGAAAGTACTCCTCTCAGCACCTTCTTCTATGATTGAAGGGGCTCTTTAGAACCTTAGAGGAACAAGGGTTGGGCAGCCAGCAAGGGATTTTCTTCTCCACACCACATTTCCATCTAGTGAAGATAGAACATTTATATGGTTACAGGGTAGCGAGACACCACAGTGGAGAGAGCACTTGGACCTGGAGTCAGACTCATCTTCCTGAGTTCAGATCCAGTCTCAGAAACTTACTAGCTATGTGATCCTGGGCAAATCACTTTACCTTATTTGCCTCAGTTTCCTCATCTGTAAAATGAACTGGAGAAAGAAATAGCAAACAACTCAACTATGTTTGCCAAGAAAACCCCAAAAGGGATCTCAAAGACATGACTGAAATGACTGAACAATGTTTGCTATAGGATTAGCAGTTGTCTGGGGTAATTGCCCAGACCACAATCCCAGATCCCTTCAGCTTAGTTGAAGCGAGATACTAGAATTTCTAGTTATAGCTCTGTTCCCTGAATTCTATTGACATATATTGCTTGCACCTGCTTGCAGAGCAGTCCAACAAACACAAACTCTCCTGCCTTTGTTGTATGCTGATATGGCCCACTTGTTGGCTATTCACATCTGATGGAAAAACCAGGAGGAACAAAGGATCTTCCACCCCAACACCACTCCATCCCTCCAAACAAATGCTCTGCTTCTGTTCTGGGTAGAAGTACCTGCAGATGCTTTTCTTCACCTTCCACTTGAAATGACTTGTCCAGGGTCACATAGTTAGTAAATGTCTGAGGCCAGATTTGAACTCACAGAGAAGAGTCTTTTTGACTCCAGCATTCTATCCATCGCACCATCCGACTGTTCAGAACTTCCCCATACTTAGAGGACAAATGGCTCCTTTCTTATTTTTATTTTTGGAGGGTAATTGGGGTTAAGTGACTTGTCCAAGGTCACACGGCTCTGTGTGTGTGTGTGTGTGTGTGTGTGTGTGTGTGTGTGAGAGAGAGAGAGAGAGAGAGAGAGAGAGAGAGAGAGAAGTGTCTGAGGTCGGATTTGAACTCAGGTCCTCCTGACTCCAGGGCCAGTACTCTATTCACTATGCCACCTAGCCGCCCCAAATGGCTCCTTTCTTAGAAGAGGTTGTGGGCTCCAGCAGAACGATCTCTGGGATGGATTTGAAGTAGTAGATTCTCACTCCAGTGCTGCTCCGAGCTCTTGCTTTTCTTCATTTGTAACATGAAGGGGAGTGGTTTACACAGTCTTCGAGTTCCCCTCCCCACTCTAAGATTCTAGGATTCCATTGTAGTTAGAGTTTCCATTTGCCACAACTGCAAGCCTGTTTGATCCCTGCCACTGTGCATGCTTCATCCCCATCATTCACTTTGACAATTTTACAAATGCCACCAGTCAGCCTTTGTCAACTCTGTGCCATTTTAGAAAAAAAAAAACAACCCACAACTAAAAATAGCTTTATTTCCCATTTTTCAATAAAAGAAAAACTGTTTTCCCCCAAATAAACCTCATCCTAATTTTTTTTTCCGAAGTGGGTTGGATGGAGATTAAAGCTGAGGGGATGTTACAAGTCAGTTCACACGTCCCTGGACCCAGGCTGCCTGCCTAAATGAAAGCAGAAGGGCAAGTGATTCTGCACTGTCTCCCTTTGTGATCTGCTCCTGTTTCCCTTCACCCAAAGAACTTCAGCACTACTCCAGGCCCAGCCTTTTTTTCCTCCCCCTCCACATTACCTATGGAACTCAAAGCATGGGGGGAAGGGGTGCACCCCACCCCCACCCCTTATTTCTGTTCTTTGCAGCGTCAGTGACAGACCTGCAAGGATTAGATGGAGGCAATCTCTGTAATCTACTTGGTAAGAAGGAAATCTTATTTCTTCATCCTGGGGCTCTGGTGGCAGTGATTAAATAGAGGGAGGGAGAAACTGGATGCCCAGAGCTACAGCTTTTAGGGTTCTTAGCCCCACTCCATTCTGTTTAAAAATACATTTTAAAATGTATTTAAATTTAATTTAATTAATTTAAACTCTGTTTAAAAATACATTTTAGACCCCACATGTTTATTTCTTGGGGTCTAGGCTTATCTATTAGGGATATTCCAGATCCTCCCCACCCAAATCCAGAAAGTTTGGGAAAAGCACGCTGAATTGCCAGCCAGAAACTCTTGCCTTTTAAGGTGTAGTTGGTACCTGAAAGTGGCTAATGAGGTGGAGAGACTCTCCCTTTGTGTCCAAGACATTCTTGGGGGGATTCACTTCTCCAGAGGACTCTTTGACAAGAGTCTACTTATCTCCAAATTTGGGGATTTTAAGCCCCTGACATTTAGAACTAATCAACAAGCTGATTTGTTTTGCATGTGGTCAGATCACTAATTAAGTTGCCTGGCGGAAGAGAGAATAGACTGGTAAAAGCCTGGAACTAACCATGCAGAAAATTTGCCTCTCATTGGCAGCAGAAAATGCTTGGAAAAGAGTAAACTCTCTTCCTTTGCCATGTTAGTATACTGGCTTACTGGCACTGCCTGGGGAGGGGAGATCCAACAGAAAAGAATGAGGAGGGGGGAACCCAAGCTTTGCTAGGCTCTTGGAAGAAGGCATTTAACAAATGTTTGGTCTCTATCTTGCACATTTAGCCATTTGGCAGAGACGCAATTTCAGGCTGGCTCCTACTCATTCTGGAATGCTTCTCTCAAGAATAAGAAGGGATATATCTGAAAAAATGAAGGTCTTCTTTCAGGCAGCAGTGCAAAGAATCCAACTCCAAGGGCTAGAGGAAGCCTGAAAGGTTATCCAGTATGACCTCCCCAATCCATGTTAGTCACCCCTTCAATACATCCTCAATCACTGCTTTTGCTTGAATACTTCTAATGACAGGGTGCTCACTACTTCATACAGTCCACTACCCCAAACTAGAAGTGCTGTAATTATTAGGATATTAGTTGTTATATTGAGCCAAAACCTGTCTTCAGGTAACTTTTCCCCATTGTACCCATAATGTTTCTCCTAGCATCTCTAAGTCCATTCTTTCTTCCATTGACAGTATTTCAAATATTTGGAGATAGCAATCATGCATTTACTCATTTGTGAATGTGAATTTCCAGTAGAATGAAAGTTCCTTGGGGACAGGAATTATTTCATTTTTCTCTTTGTATCCATCCCTAGAGTTCAGCGCAGTGCCTTGCCTAATGGTAGGCACTTAATATTTATTGCATTAAGTCCCATAATAATCCTCTGAGGTAGATATTATTATTATTAACTATATTTAACAGATGAGGAAACTGAGGCTCAATGGAGTTAAAATAACTAGCTAATTGGCGCACAACTAATGAGTGTCAGAAGTAAGAGCTGAGCTCAGATCTTCCGAATGGCAAGTCACTAGTATTCTATTCATTATGTTATAGAGCAAGGAAAGTTTGCCTGCGACAAAATGACAAGCTTTGCATCAGGTGGGTCCAACTTGATTTCAAAAGGGCCATGTAGAAAGGGACACACATGTGCAGCATAGTAAAAGGATGATTATCAGGCCAGCAGAAGGAACCAAAGAGCAAAGTATCAAGGGATAGAACAATAGATTTAGAGCTGGGCTAGACCTTAGGGAGCTAGCCTTCTATTCTACAGAAGAGGAAAATGAAGGCCCAAAGAAGTTGTAACTTGCTCAAAGTCATATGGTTAGTAAGTAAACAATGTTGGGGGTTGAGACAATTAAGAATAAGGGTGTGGAGCAATGTCAGATCATGGCACTCAGTTGCAAGGGTCTGTGGGCTTTAAAATTAGGGCCTGAAGAGCTCATGTCTCTTATGGAGCTCTGTTGCAGGCAGTTATAATTAGTATTAGTCAACTGAGGGCTTTGTCCTAGGGTGCCAACATCTGGTGATGTTTACTCCTTCCTCCCATGGGGATGATCTCACCTCTTTATACACCATCACCAGCACTGCCCAGTGACATGACTACTCATTCATCATCTCCAGAACCCTTTTCCAAGGCCTTCCTCCCTCCTACCTCACATCCCCTACCCAGGTGCCATACTTTTTGAAGGAAGAGTCACAACACTCTTGGTAGGATTATAATTGTAGTCAAAATGTCTGTACTGGCATAGCCTTACCCTGCTTTCCTCTGCTGGTCAACTGATTTTTCCCTAGGCACAACAATCCCTAGTTACTCCTCTGGATTTAGATGTTAATACCTCTTCTCTTCTTTCTTTCAAACAAAGGAAATTATTAGGGCCGATGGTGGACAGTCATCCAGTCTATCTACTGGGAGTTTCTTTTCAAATCCTATGTGTGTTGTAAGTGGCATTGTGCATGGGTAAATTCCCAAGGGCATTAAATTTTTACTTGTTTTCAGGACTAAAATTTGGCTAATGAATATAATATATACCCTGTCATTTTGCCTGAAGTTCCAGCACTGGAGATTTATTCTTTGTATTGTCCATTTTAAAATGAAGGCTATTTCAGTGAAGCCCTGTAGTGGTCATGAAGACTTCTAACACGGCCCTACTCTTACTCTGATACCTTATTGTGGTAGGCAGATGATGCTGGATTCTCAAAGGGTCAATAAGCCTAAATTCTGGAAGGTTCTGTCAAATTTGAAAGATTTGGGTCATGACGTGAAGACAGAATTTAAGAGTATTCTCCATGAATCAATTTGACTAAGTTGAAGAGCATCACCATTAGGTTGGCTGTAGGGTGATGACTTTGACAACAGTAACTCTCAAATGCTATCTCCCAAGATGGAGGGCATCTGGAATCTACACTGGCATTTTCACATTAAGGAAACCAGGAATTTTTGAACTATTAAAATGTAGTGGGGGCAATAAAATTTCAGACTCCCTAGCACATATATGATATTTATGGGTACTTGACTATCTTCCAGTTCCATTCCCCTATTAGAATGGTAAAGGAATCAGCTTTGGGTGCTTTAAATATTTCCTCACCCCAATTGGTCCAAGTGAGATTCACAGTAAATAGGGCAGGGAGGGGACAACTATATATTGAGCTTCTAAATACATGGCATAGGTAGATATGGATAGGAAGCTATAGTCCCTATGTGAAGTAGAACACTAGAAGCTTGTTTCTTCCCTGGTTAGTGTTCTGTTATTGACAGGGGATTCTGAATGATTCTCCCAGTGCTTATCCCATTATGGAGAAGGGTGAGTGTAATCAATGACATACCATGCAAAAGAAGCTTGTTGTCTCCATTTTGCCTTGAGCTCTCTCTGCACTTTATAGTTTTACTTGGCCATAACTCTGTTCTGCATCTATAATCTCTCATCACTTCCTATTATCACTTTTCTTGGTCCCCCAGTAGGCTAAGGCTTCCACTATCTGTATAGCAGGAGAAGGAGAAGAGACAGAGAGAGGGAAGTTATGAGAAATAATTCACAAATTAACCTTTTTAAAATTTATTTTAACTGGTCTAGCTGTTTCACGGATATAGGGAGCTCCCAGTAAGGAATGCTTTCTAACAATGTGGATTTGCATCTCAGGAACTTAAGGGCATAAATGACTTGCCCAGGGTCACACAGTTAGCTGTGTCATAGGTAGGACTTTTATCATTACTCCCGATGCTGAGGACAACTCTGTATTCACTCTGCTGTATTATGTTTCATATGTCATCGTAATCTTTTTTTTTTGAACTTTGAAAAACAAGTTAATTGGTCATAGGCTGTTGGTAGTCATTAATGAATGAAATTGTGTTGGGTTAGGTAGGGGCGGCTAGTTGCTGCAGTGAATAGAGCACTGGCTTTGGAGTCAGGAGGACCTGAGTTCAAATCTGACCTCAAACTCTTAATACTTACTACACATGTGGCCCTGGGCAAGTCACTTAATCTCAATTGCCCTGCCTTCCAAAGCCCCTTCAAAAAGCAAAAAAAAAATCAGAAAAATTGTATTGGGTTCTCTCAGAAACCAATTACAGTGTGTATCAACATATCTCTGAACAGAAATTCTTTAAATAAGCTAACATTTAGTTTATGAAAGTTTGGGGGAATGATGATCCATGAATTCTTACATTCCAGGGTCAGATTGATTGAACAGAAAGAAATTTTTTTTTCTAAAATCTGAGCTTTTCCAAAATGTGGTAAATTGAATAATTCTATGATAGGAATTGTTCGAACAGAGGTTAGATGACCACCAGTGTGTGTGTCTGTGTGTCTGTGTGAGTGTGTGTGTGTGTGTGTTGTGTGTGACTTGAGGACTCTTCTAGTTCTAAGATGCTAAGATTCTCTGATTCTGACAATTTGCTGGCTCTTGCTTTGGGCAGCATTAATCCTCCTTGGCTTTTGTCTATAACAGGGACTATATGTGGGCATGTTCTGAGACACACTTAGCAAGTCACTGGGGATAATCAGTGCATGTTATTAGTAACTGTTGTTTTTCACTAATTGGTAGCCTGTTCAGTCACTGAGCCTGTAATATACACATTGCTCTTGGCATTGCTGGGCTGGAGGTAAGAGGTGGTCCCTGGCTCAGGCAACAGGGTGCCATTTCCTAAGGGTGCTCCCTTTATAAGTATAATCAGCTTTGAATTTCCCCTTTGCTCCCTGGCAGCAGGCATCATTTGCTTAGGCATAGGGAGGAGGGAGGGGGCTGCCAGGAAGGCAGACAATCTCGCAATGCCCTAGTGTGGAAGCCCTGCATGAGAGTTTCTGGTCTTAATTCTTTAATTAGAAGCTTATTGGAGGCAGGGGAATGAATCCATGAACCAGAGCTATTTTGAACTTTTCATTACATTATTAAAAAGGGGGATGGGAGTAAATGTGGCTCAGGAGATAATGTAATGACTATAGTCAGCAAAGAGATGAATGTGAAGCAAAAGGAGGATTGAGGAGGGGGGAACGCCTCCAGAATTAGGGGAAAGGGCCACAGGGCCTCTTCAAGTGAGCTGTAGCTTGTGTTTTGCAAATGTGTGACTGATGAAACTACTAAAGCTTTTCTCCAATCTCATCTAAGAGAATAATATCTCATTTTATCCACACAACAGCCCTAGGAAATAGGTTTTATTATTATCTCCATCTTATAAATAGTGAAACTGAGGTAGACAGAGTGACTTGTCCAAGGTCACACAGCTAGTACATTTCTGTTGTAGGATTTGAACTTGGCTTTCCTGAGTGCTCTCTGTAGTTGTCATGAAAACACTTTGTATGTATTTTGTATTTACTAGCAACAGTATGCAAATTTACAATATACAGTACAATGCAATGACTCCTCAAGGGCTGGATTTATTTTAATTTTGGGGTTTTTTATTCCTATAATCTATCACAGTGCCTGAAATATTGTTGTTGTTCTTTACTTGTTCCAGTCATATCCAACTCTTTGTGACCCCATTTGGAGTTTTCTTGGCATAGATACTAGGGTGGTTTGCCATTTCCTTCTCCA
>JAQQSW010017550.1:0-11441 GCA_028646575.1 Pseudocheirus occidentalis | reverse complement strand
GGTCAGTGGAGGCAGTTGCTGGTTGCAGCAGATCCTACCACTTCCAACTGCTTCCTTGCCCTGGGAGCAGTTCGGCCAGACTGCTTTTCCTCTCCCCAATTTAACTTGAAACCTTGAATTCCACTGAATTTTCTCTAAGCCTTATATTTCCTGGCTTGATAAGTGGGGAGATTCCTCCAAGTGCTACAGATCTGCTCTCCTGTGTACTCAAGCTGCATCTGGGCTCCTCTCAACCACCCTGGGGGCTCCCGTGGTTTCGGTTTGGGGCTGGGCTTGCCTTGGCTCACAGCCTGCCTCAATGAGCCACTCCTGCCAAGCTGCCTTCAGAGAGAAATGTGTTTTCTGTATTTTTGTGAGTTTGAGAGCCCTAAATTTTGTTTAGAGTTGTATTTTATGGGTATTTAAGGTAGCTGTGTGGAAGCTTGCTTCTTCTATGCTGCCATCTTCATATCAATTCTAACTAGAGGAGTTTTTGTGGAGCTGCCACATGCATTTGGGTCCTTTAAGAAGGATGATTTTCTGTACAGATATACCTTATTGGATGTCATCATTGTAGTTGGTAGGTAGCACTGAAGGTGATTAGAGACTGAATTAAAAGGAGTCAGTTACTCTAGCCTGACTTTGGAAAGCTTTGCTAATTATGCTGCCCAGTCTCCTTCAGGATTTCATCTGTGAGACTTATCTCCAGCACTGTTTTGCATGGGTTTGAATCAAAGTTTAATGGAGGAATTTCTCTCCCTTCCTACCTCAGGGGCAATGGTAGTTAAAAGTATATGTCATTAGGAACACATACTTGATTAAGTAAATCTGAGTTCCTCACCACATTGTTCTCCATCTTCCTATTTCCTTCTCCAAGAAAAAAAATCCAGGAACTAGCAGTCCTAAGAAATGGACATTTATAGTCTTGGACTGAAAGTTCCTGAATTTTACAAGCAATCTAGGAGAGCAAGGAATACTTTTACTATCAGGTTTACAGAAAAGTTAAGAATTTGAGACCAAACAAGAGGTAGAGTACTTTACAAAATGCAGAATGGATGATTTTGATTACATTGAATTGAAAAAGTTTTTTATTTCAGAAACAAAATATGCAACCAATATTAGAAGTGAAGCAGAAAGCTGGGAAACAATTTTAACAGCCACTGTCTCTGCTGAAGGTCTCATTACTAAAATATAAAGAACTGAGTCAAATTTATAAATATATGTCATTCCCAAATTGAAAAATGGTCAAAGGAAAGGAGTGGGCAGTTTTGAGGTGAAGAAATTAAAGTTTATTGTCATGTGAAAAATGCTCTAAATCACTATTGATTAGAGAAATTCAAATCAAAAGAACTCCAAAGTACCACATCACACCAATTGGATTGGATAATACAGCAAACAGGAAAATGGTAAGTGTTGGAGAAGATGTAGGAAAAGTAGAATATTAGTTCATTGTTGGTGGAGTTGTGAACTGATCCAACAACTTTGGAGATCAATTTGTAACTATGCCTAAAAGGGTTAAAATATTTTCAAAATACTCTTGACCAAGCAATACCATTTCTAGGGCTGTATTCCAGTGAGATCATGAAAAAGGGAAAATGTGTACAAAAATATTTACGGTAGCTCTTTATGGCTGTGTATGTGTTGGTGAAGAGCTGCAAATTGAGGGAATGGCCATCAATTGTGGAATAGCTGAAGAAGTTTTGGTATATGATTGTAGTGGAATCCTATTGTACTATAAGAAATGATGAGTTGGCAGACTTCAGGAAAACTTTGAAAAACTTAGATGAACTGATGCAGAGTGAGGGGAGGAGAAACAGAAGAACATTGTATACAGTGATAGCCACATTGTCTAATGACTGACTTTAATAGACTTAGCTCCTTTCAACAATGCAAGGATGTTGGGGGCCAAGACTTTCTGGGGTCTTGGCACGCTAGCTCCCCAGTTCTACAAGGTCATTAGGCAGATATGCAAAGAAAGTATAATCTTGATGGGTGGATGCTCTCATTGGTTTCTTGAATATCTAAAGAAATAACTAAATAACTAAAGAAATTACTGAAAGTTAATTTGCAAGTCCTGATTGGGACTTCTGGTTTGTTGTGCCTCTGGATGTGGTTCTAGGATAAAGATCTTAATGAGTGATTAGCCTTGGACTGGGGTCAGTGAAAGGCAAGACCCAAGTCATGTAGTCATCCCTGCAATAAGGAATATAAGCTCTGTGATTTTCTTGTATTGTTGGCTCTGTATGAAATGGTTCTGGAATAAACAGACTATGGAATATATCCCCATCTCTCTCTCCCTTTTCTTATTCAGCTAGAAGCTTTCTCTCACTTTCTCTTTATTTTTCTCAACTGGTAGCTAGGCCCAGACTGTGCTGGCTCCAGCACAAGGATCTAAGACAACTCCAAGTCTCATAATGGAAAATGCTATCCACATCCAGAGAAAGAACTCTATACAGTGTATAGAAAGAATTGAGGATATGTAGCCTGGAGATATATATGTATGTATGGAGATACATGCACAAATATGTTTATCGATATTGAATTCCTCTCATTATATATGCATATATTTATATTTTATATGACTACACATGTGTGTGCAGGTGTGTGTATGCGCACCCACACATACATATATACACATGTATATGTAAGTATTTATTTAGCAGAGGGAGATATAATAATTGATTGAGATATTTGAAAGTATGTCATGTGGAAGAGAGATGAAACTTGCGCTGTTTGTCCACAGGAGACAGAACTAGGAGCAATGGGCAGAAGTTGCAAAGAGTAAAATTTGTCTTGATTTCAAGAAAACACTTCTGACACTTTCCCACCTAGTTATATTTCTACATAGTTGCCCTACCTGATTGGGACCACCCTATCTTGAGAATTCAGAGCTTTACTTAATTCCTGCTCATTTCCCTAATCTGATCTATCTCCACTTAAGCTGCCTTGCCCCAAGAAATCTGAACTGAAAGGTCATTAGAGACCAAGGGATTCAAGAAAGTCTTTCTGGAAAAGATAGCACATGGAATTTGAAGGATAGAAATTCAAAGATTAAAGGGATGGAGTGGTATTAGGGAATTTCAGGAATAGGATGTAGTCTAAACAAAAGCACAGAATGATAGCAAAGAAAGCATTTCTGTGCTAAGAAGAGACAAACAAAAAGGAATTGAATGACCTTAGGAGTGACTTAGGTATAGTCACTCAACTTTCACACAATTCCCATATGTTACATTTGTGGGGAAGACTAATTAAAAGAGTTCTGAGGGATACAGGCTCACAATCAGGCATGTAATAGGAGTTACAAGATCTTAAAACTAATACTTACTAGTCCTAAATCAGTTAATTGGTTGCATGGACATCAAACCAGCACCATATATAATGAGAATAAAAAAAATAGACAATATCTTCCTAGATCATTGTTTTGGTTTCTTTTGGCTACCTGGCTAGGTGTAGTGCCAGCCTGCCCTTAATAGAGAGAGGTTCATTAGGCAACAGAGAATCACTAGAACAGCTAATCAACATGCTGTGCTAAAGCCCAGCAGATGGTAGCAGAGAGCTGCTCACAACTACAACATCAGCAAAGATCACAGCATAGAGAGCAGAGATGTAAAGTCCAAAAAAAGGAGCATGATGGTATCAGCCAAGAACATTAGCATCACTTTAGATTGGAAGGGGATGATGCAGTGGGATGATGTTCCAGTTCATTTCTCAGATTATTAAATGAGACAGAATAGATAGAGTGGCATCAAGTTGTGGATGACCTTGAACACCTTGCAGAGCAGTGTGAAATTTGCTTGTCAGTAAATATAAATCATCTAGGAACTTTGAAAGTGTTTTCTATAATGGATAAATTGAAAAACTCAGTTGTCAGTAATCTATCAAACAGGCATGTGAGCACACAAGTAAATAAATGTGCCACAAAGATGAAATTCTGTTGAAACAAATAAAAAAATAGACTTTGTAAAATGCTATGAAAGCTTTCCAAAATTATTAGTACTTTAAGTTCCATAGAATTTACAAGAGAAAGATCATTTTGGTAATCAGAAGTCTTGTTGCTTCTGCTTAAGATCTATGAAGCAAAAGAAAAGAAAAAACAAAAATTGGAGATTTTTAGTGAACCTCAAATTTCAGTGTAGTGCACATGTGTTAATGGGAAAATTTTCATAATTATATTGTATGACACCGGCTATTTGTGGTAGGTGAGATGAATACATTTTATTACTATTTTTGTCTAATGCTTTTTGGTCTTTCAACCAATATGTAAAGGAATGTTGAAAGTAGAGTAGCAATCAGACATATGACACTAGGTAGGTTTTGCAAAGTCTCAAACAATTGATTTATTTTTTACCCCCTTTCTCATGCAAAGTCAAAAACATGTTATATTTCTTCACAAAGCACAGGGCAAGGCAATGGTAATTGACTAATAACTAACTCTATTACCTAATGAGATCATTTGAAGATGACCTGTGGTGGGTCGCAATGAAGTCAGTCTGGGTCCTACAGCCATTGAAGATGCCAAGCTGTTAATTAAATTATTTGAAACACAATTGTCTGGCACTGCAAGATCAGATTTACAACAGGCCTTTGGAGATTAGGTTCAGATGGTGATTTTAGTTGAGAAAAATATTACTTAGTATTATAAATGGCATCAGAAAATAAATGTAACTAATGTAAACAAACCAAATAATAAAATGTTTAAAGAATATTTTTGCCAGTAAGTTTTTTTCAGGAAATTACTTGGGTTTTTGTTGTTTTGCTGTTGCTGTAGTTTTTAGACTGAAGCTATGTATAGATCTATTTCAGAGAACAACTTTTATAAATTTCATCTGAATAACTGCTACTTCTAGATTAATATTTTTAAAATAAACTGTTGTTCATAAAAATGCCATATTCCACATTACTCTTGCCTTATAGAAGATAACTAACATGCCTAGCAATATTAAAGAATTATAATTATATGAATTAATTGGATTGCTTTCCTTCTAAATCTTCAATTAATCTTACTTTATAGTGTTTCTTGTAGGTCTTTATCATGAAAGTTATCGAACCTACATTCATTTAACCATCTCCTGTCATTGTTATTGATTTAACTTTATTACTTTGTGAATGATGTAATACAATATTTTCACTCATATGGTTTTCAGTTTAAATATTGTTATAGTTCTATTAAAGAAGGATTTTGCCAGTAAGATTTTCTTCAGGAAATTACTTTGGGTTTTTGTTGTTTTTGTTGTTCTTTACTTACTAGTTCCCAATAAATTTATAGTTTTAGATTAAAATGCACTATATTTTCATCTAAAATAGTTCACTTCAAGTTATATTTTCAAATTGAAGATAACATTACTGTGTCTATTGCACACAAGACATTGAGATACAAAGAAAGACAAAGAATGCCCCTTCCATCAACTACCTTACATGAAAATAACTAGGTATATACAAATTGTATACAGAGTAGATGGAGGGCAATCTCACAGTGAAAGTAGCTGAAGGAATTTCTGTAAACCTTCCGTAAAATCTAGAAATCTACAGAAAATAAGAAGCAGTAGTGAGCATTCCAGTAACAGGGACTGGGGGGGTGGGGTAGATGGAGAGTACAAAAGACTAGAGAAGGAGTTTCCTATGGGAAGAATTTGAAGAAAAATGATATTATAGCAGCTAAGAAGAATCCATGAAAAAGGTAAACTAACTGAAAAAGAATAGGAAAGATATAGCAGATACAGGTATAAAAGCCAAGAGATTTATTTTTGAAACTCAAACAAATTTGAAGAAATTGGAAATTATTGTGTTGGGTTTGAGGAATGACACCTATGCTTTAGAAAAATCTACTCAGTTGGTGGGTGGAAGATGGATGGTAATGGAGAGAGAGTTGAGACAAGCAAATACATTAAAAGACTATTGCAATAGTTCAGGAGAAGAGCAATGAGGGCATTAACTGGGTGCATATCTATGTGAGAAGACAAAAACAGACATAAAGGGGAGATTCTGTGGAGGTAGAGCAGAAAACATTTGGAAATGGATTGGATATGTGGGGTGGGAATTAGAAGTCAATGAAAACATAAAAATTGTTGGCCTAGATGATCCAAAGAGGTTGGTACCCTTATCAATAATCATCAGCTTGAGAAGAAAAGATTTAAAGGCAAAGAGTTTGACTTTGAACATGTTGAGTTTGTGAAGTCTATGGGACATCAGGTTCAAAGTGTTCATAAAATAGTTGGTGATGTGGAAAAATAGTTATATAAGGATAAACACATATACATAGATTTAACCTGCAGAGATGATAATTTAATTTACAAGAGTAGATGAGATCACCACATGAAATGAGTGATAAGAGAGCATTGGGGGACATGGGGAACACTTATGGTTAGGAGCATGACACGGATAAAGAAACACCAAGGGAAATCAAACATAAGGCCCATAAATACAGGTCACTATTTCATACTGAGCCCCTTTGTGCCTTATTTTAGTCATTCTCAATCATTTTCTCCCTAGCTGCCTTGCTATCCAGGCCAGAAAAAAATATGTCATGATGATTTAACCCTTTTAATTTCAGAACTCCTCTCTTGGAGCCCTACTTGTATGATGAGTGTTTCCTAATCCCCACCATTTCAGATTGGTCCCAGCCATGACTCATTTTATTCTCCATTCATCTTCTCACCCAAAGTCTTTCTGCTCAGAACTCTACCACAGTCCTCACCACTCCTCCACTCTTATGCTTTCCAGGCCCAAGACATCAGCCAATTAATATAGACCTTGCTCTTGGAAAGATTTTGTTCATTTATAACCCTATGACTTCCTTCCTTACAACTTTCAAAACAAAATACTACTTTTTGGCTACCACTTTCCTACATTTGTAGTCTACCACTAACAAAACATAAGTATCTTGAGTGTATGGACTCTTTCCTTTTGTATTTGGATCCTGGGGGGTATATATCGCTTTGAAGTATCATTAGCTACGTGAAATTAGTTGAGTGACACATTAATTATTAGAAAAATTGATGTCATAATTAATTTTAATTGCATTTCACTGGTTCATATATTTGTAAAATACATCAAAAACAACTTCATTGTACATATACTATAAATAAAGGCCAAATGCATATTAATATCTAGAAATATAATTACTTAATTCATGAATGTAATTCTTGTTTTTATTTCTATTCCAAAACTAATATTTACATGCCTTAACAAGAGTTTTTCTTGATGCCTAATATCCATAAATGTAAAGGATTATGCATTATGCATTTCCATAAATAGGTGCAAAATCACAAGTTTTGCATTTCACACAAAGGAGCAATCTTAGCAAACATCTGAAGCTACCCACACCTCCTCTGACCAAGGTAGATAACATGTTTTTAAGAAAGCTACTTTAAAGAACATAATTATGAACAGATACCCATTTCCTAGAACCTTCTGTGAACACTGCCCAGTGTTGTTTCTTCACTGTACAATAAAGACACACTAGAAGTAGGCTTTAATACATTAAGATTATTAGGATTTTTTTATTTTGCAAAATATTTCACAATAATATTCTTACATAGCAGAAAAGAAAATAGCTTACACAGATTACTACAGATAAGAGGTACCATGGACTTAGAAAAAAATACCTACCTTATAGTACATTTTCCATTTTAAGGCCTAATTTCTTACACTTGAAGTGATCAAAAACATTCAATATAAATGGAATTGAACAGCACTATGAATGCACAAATAAATTTTAAGAAGATAAAATGATTTCAAAAGGAAAATGGATATAATTTTGCACACAATCCATCAAACTGATCTCATTGGGCTCATGAGGGCTTTGTAATTACTGGAAATATTGCCATTTTATGTTTATTTCCTCTTTAACCAATTTCTTATCTATTAACATATCATTTACATTTTCTTTAGATATTTAAGTGACCTGATTTCCTCTGATTCTTTGTTGACTTTTCCATTTACATATTAACCAGAGCATAGTAAATTGGTCCAGCATAGAAATATATATATATTTTTAACAAAAGGGTGCCAAGAAGCTACCATAGCTTAGTATCTTTCCAGTTTAGAAACTTTTAATGACTTCTGAAGAGTATTTTTTTAAACAGACTTGATACCAAATATTTAGAAGAAATCCACAGTGGCAGTATTCACTTAAACTTATACCTGCACAGGAACCAGTTAAATTAATATAGTTTAGTTAAGTCTGTATGGGGATGTTCATTAGTATTTATCCAATATGAATTACTTATATCTTTGAATTTCAACACTAAAATTCTAGACAACATATAAAAAACCCTGAAAACAATACCAAATAAGAAGCAGATGCATCATCAAATTTGAAATCACTTTTTAGGTTAGAAGCGATAAAATTAGAAATTTTAACTGGAAAGCAGGGTGAGGAGAAAAAATAGAATTCCTTCAAAAGAGCACCAAAGTTCTAATACTCTTTTTTACCCTTTAGGTAAACTGATTAGGAAAGTATTAGTAGTATAATAGTGATTAAATGTCTTACATAAAATCACAAAAGACAAATGGGGAAGCAAAAAAAAATCACTCAAAATTTATAAATGTGATTAAATGGATACCTACACAGTTACATACATGTCATGTGCATAATTATTTTTAAACTATTTTAAAAAACTAACAATATAAGATCCTTTAGTAATTACACACCTTTTTATGTACCAAAGTAGTTCTACCTATGGGACATTTTTGCTTCTTTGAAGAATCACCCATACATTGCCTCTATATTCAAAAGAAAGCTTTTCTATTTCTTCTTGAAGGCATTATGGTATTGTGCCCTTTATAACACTTCAGTTTCAATCCTATTCAACAACATTGTGCTATCTAATATTAAAAATCACTTCAATGAGATTTTATTACCTTAAGTATTTTGTCATTTTGCCTTTCCTAATTTTCTCTTTCTCATTTCACCAAAAATAAAATAGGGCATGATACATTTTCACAAACTCTCACATTCCTCCAAGATTCCCTTTATTTTATGGCACATTTTAAATAAAATTTCTTTACAAAATTAGCAATTCCCTGACCTCTTAATTTTTTTCTAGAGTGCAAATTGAAATCACATTTTTTAACTTACAAAGTTAAATGAACTGAATTACAATTTAGCTTGCTATTCAATAATACTGTAGAAAATTATATAAGAACAAAATGGCTTTATCTGAAAGTTACAAGGAAGGAGCATGGAAATACTATATATACTTGAATATTGACATTAATCATGCACAGCAGTTTCTAATTATTCAGGTCACCTGAAATATTTGCATATTTATAGAAACATTAGAGTGTTATTTGAATCTGATCAATGATGCAGTATGAAATTTTTCATATATTCCTAGAGCAGGTTTTATGCTGTACATATATACATGTTAACTGGTCAGAGCACAGACATACACTGTCATGCTTTCATTCAAAATTAAAATGCTATATTTTCATTACAATCACACAACATGAAAATGCAATATATTGCTTCAAAAATGCAAATGATTTCACAGACTGGCCTTTGTGATTGAGACGAGGAATGATGAATGGTCTTATATTACACACACATGGACAAAAATACATCACAAATATATTGACCAATATATAACATTGAAGAACAAGAAACAGAAAGGGAACAATGCCCTCGCATAAAGATCAATTCTTTTTGCTGCCATTGGAATAACTGGCTTGGCAGGGGGAGGCTTCTTGTTGTTCTTTGCCTGAGATTTCCCCAGCCCATTGTTTACTTCAATGGGTTTTCCATAACAGTCATAGTTGGACAATTCGAAATCTCTAGGTAAGCTACCAACAATGCTGAAGTCATTTGATCTCAGGTCAGATTTGGAAGTACAGACTTTTTTGCATCTGGTCTCCCCCACCTAGTAAATGAAAAGGTATAGACATAATATGTTTAGAACTTTTTAACGCATGTGTAAAGTATCTTTGTAGAGTACACATTTTTGAGAGAACTTAAGCAAAGTATAGCTACTATATTAAGAATTTGTTAAATTTTCCTGGTTTTCTTTTGAGTGAAAAATAATAAGCAACCCATTGAATTATCAGATTAGTCAAATACTCATGTCTCCATATCACTGCCTATATAAAGTTATTTATGCTATAAAACAAACCATTATATTCATGTAATTCACCAACAGTTCTGTGTACTACCACTAAAACTAGCAGCAAGATGTAGAAAGAGAAATTCCAATTAAAATAATTACAGACAATAAAGACTTCTTAAGAACTTACTTGCTGAGATACATCCAGGGATTATGTGATTATAATTACAAAACACTTTCAAAAAGTTGGAGAAATATCAATTGCTCATGGGTAGGCCAAGTCAGTATAGTAACAGGTCTTGCCTGTTATTTTACTTATCCAGTGCCATACCAACAAAACTACAAAATAAATATTTTATGGAACTAGAAAGATAGCAACAAAATTAATCTAGAAAAACAAAAGTCAAGAATACAAAGAGAACTGTTGAAAAAAATGTAAAAGAGCGTGATTTAGCAGATTCAGGTTTCAAACTCTATTAAAAAAC
This sequence comes from Pseudocheirus occidentalis, assembly GCA_028646575.1. Lineage (NCBI taxonomy): Eukaryota > Metazoa > Chordata > Mammalia > Diprotodontia > Pseudocheiridae > Pseudocheirus > Pseudocheirus occidentalis. The sequence goes on along the minus strand of JAQQSW010017550.1, from coordinate 937 downwards.
AGTAATTATCAAAAATGACCTGGTACTTGGTAAGAAACAGAGTGTAGATCAGTGGAATAGACTAGGAACACAATACAGAGTAGTAAATGATCACAGAAATTTAGTGTTAGATAAACCCAAAGATTCAGACTTTTAAGGTCAATACTAACATTTGACCAAAATTTCTGGGAAATACTAGAAAGCAGTTTTGCAGAAACTAGGCAATGACCAACATCTTATTCCATATACTAAGCTAAAATCAAAATTGGTAAATGATTAAACATAAAGGGTGATAGAATTAAATTAGGGGAGCATTGAAAAATGTACCTTTCAGCTCAGTCGCTCATAATAAGAGTTTATAACAAAGCAAAGGGCAAAGAGCATTACAGAATGTAAAGTGGATAATTTTGATGACCTGAAATTAAAAGGTTTTCACTCAAATAAAATTAATGCAGATAAAACTAGAGAGAAAACAGAAAACTATAACTGATAAATGTCTCATTTCTGAAATACATACACACGTGAATATATATTTTCTGTGTGTGTATATATATAGACACACACATATGTGTGTGTGTTTATGTATAATCAGTCTCAGAAAAAATTAGATATTATATAAAAATAAGAGTCATTCTCTAGTTGGTAAATGGTCAAAGTAAATGAACAAGCATCTTTCTAAAGAAGAAATTAAAGTGATCAATAATTTTTTAATTGTTTAATTTTCATTTATTTTCTTGATTACATCATTCATTTCCAGTTTTGAGTTACAAATTTTCTCCCCTTCTCTCCCCTACCCCCAAGCCCAAAACAATGATCCCACCGTGAAGCCCCTCCCACAATCTGTTCCCTTTTATGTCCTCTTCCAATGCCCCTCTAACTTTCTAGTAGAGCAGGGAGGATCTCCCTACACCCATCCCTGTATGTCTTATTTCCCAGTTGCATTTGATTGTATAGCTTT
>JAQQSW010017549.1:0-11441 GCA_028646575.1 Pseudocheirus occidentalis | reverse complement strand
CTTTCTCAAAAGGGAGCAGGAGAGCATAAAAGTCCATCCACCCTTAAGCTATAACAAGGTCAAGATAACATCTCAGCATAGAAAGGCCAAGGAAAGGCCCTTCTTTCATCTTCACTGGAGGCAGACCCTTAGCAATCTCAGTTCCTGGGGAGACAAGGATCAACAAAGCCATAGCCAGTGTCTTCATCAAGTCACACTCTGCCTGTAGAACAGTCTCAGAACCCCTGAAAGTATCAGCAAGGCCCCCTTCCAGGATTTCTGTGAACATACAACAAGAAAGTCCTTCTTCAGGGCTTCTGCACCAACAGTCAGATTCCAGGACCTTTACAACAGCAGCACTGTCCACCATCAGGTGAATCTAGAAAAACAACATCAAAATAAACAGACAAAATACCAGCATCACAGTCATGTCTCCTCAGTTCTCAGCAGCTCCAGGTGGCAGTCCTCAAAAGTCCTGGGCAGTTCCAATGGGCTCTCAACAGCAACTCAGGCTTCATGATGCTGGATACTACTCTCCCAAAAGTACTTCCCCTTCTGGCCTTCTCTGGGATTGAGCCTTCCTTTCCATTCATGACTCTGCCCACATCAGCTCCGTCTCTTCACGTCAACAAGTCCATCCCACAAGTGGGATTCACAAGCTCTGGGTCTTCACACTCAACCCAAATGCCAAGTCAATTCAGGGGCATCTCCAAATTCCATTACCATTACATTTGGAAAGTAGAGAAAAGCTAGCATACAGAGATGTCAGGAAAAGCTATGTAAAAGAAGGTATTTTAGCTAAGCCTTAAAGGAAATTAGGGATTCCAAGAGACAATGGAGAGAAGAGAGTATACTCTAGACACTGTGCAACAGCCAGGTCAAAAGCAATGAGGTAAGAAATATAAAGGATATATAATATATATATATATGCATTTCTATCTCATATAACTATATAAATAAAATACAGGAAAATATTTTTAAAAAGTAAATAAATATCAGAAATAACAAGAAAGCCAACATGGCTGAACTTCAGTATGCCTAGAAGAGAGTTAAGAGTAATAATACCAGAAAATTATGTCATAACCATGTTGTAAAGTCTTTTAAACCCAAAAGAACAACTGCAAAACAGACAACTGTCATTTCCCAAGGAAATTTAACCTTATATACGTGAAGGAGAAACCCCTAAGAGGCTAGTGATGAGCTTAGCCACAAAACACTTGTTATCTTCACTGAGAAGAGAAATAAGGAAGCCAAAGTCAATAGGGGTTTGAAGTATAAACATGTTTGTAAATGTTTATGGAGAATATGGGTAAAAGATTACAAACAGTATTGCCTCATAAAACAGTAAAAGAAAAGGTAATGCCATAAGATTTAACCATATCATTCTGAGGTTATTTAAGGACAGAAATGGAAAGGGGAACAACAAAAATATAAAATTTACAAGAAATGCATAGTTTTCTAAAACAAATAAAGTAAATAAGCATTTATTAAGGACTTGCTATAAGCCAGGCACAAACAAAAGGGAAGACAGTCCCTGGAGTCTAATCCAGGAAGAGACCAAGTAAAGGGAGCTGAAAAGCAGGGATATTGCAGAGACAGTAACTCTATAGGGCATAGAGATAAAATCTAGAGAGTTCTGAGGCAGAGCTGAGAAATGAAGAGCTGCCTGGGTCACTTACTCAAAGTAGAGGTAAAGGGAAGAATTCACCAATGAGGTAAAAAACAGCTGAGGCACAGTGGCAAATTCTGGAAAGTCAGAAGCAGAGCCCAGCAAAGAATGAAAAACAACTCTTTTCTCTATCAATGACCTTGGAGCCACCATAACTGGATTCTAACATCAGTTCTTGAAATGCAATTTGAGGAAATAAAAACGGTGACAAAGAAAATAAGATGAAAAGAGTAGCTGAACCAGGTTATGTAAAAACAAAAGTTTGTGTTAAAGGTAATTCTTAGGGCTTCAATGGATCAATTCTTAAGATATATGAAAGAGAGAAAGATATCAAATATGCCAGAAAAAATCACAGATATAAATTCTACCAAAAAAAGCAACCAAGAAAATATCAAAAATTATTAATTCATATGCTGATTTTCCATTTATGAAAAATCTTTATGAGAATAATTTATTCATACAATGAAGGCATTCCAATCAAATATAAGAAAGGAATTCCACCTAACTAGATTAAAATATAACTGGGAAATGTTTAACAAAATAAATAAAAACATAATAGAATGTAGATGATAGATAATGTTAATATGTGGTTTTCTAAGTCAATATGCAGCTCACAGGAATCCTTATGTGAGTTTCTATCTGAATTTTGCACCAATGCTGTTCAGTAAGCCATATTCACATAAGTGATTACAGAGGATAAAGAATACAACATCCCATAAAATTCTTTTTGTTCTGCTTTTTTAAATTTTTCTACATTTTTGAGAAGCATTTTATTGAGAAAATTTCATTTTCTCAACTGTACATTAACTCAATTTAATTTAATTCAACAAATACTTATTAACAACTGAGAAGATTAGGAAAGACTACCTGGAAGGAATTGCATGTGAACTGACCCTTGAAAAAAGCAGGGATTCAAAGAGGCAAAGGTGAAGGAGGGCATTCTAGGCATGGGAGGAAAACCAACATCAAGAAACAGCAAATAGGCCCCTTTTGATGGAATGCAGAACTTGTCAAGGAGAACATTATGAAATAAATCCATAAAAGTAAGCTGAGGCCAGATTTTTATGGGTGTTAAATGCCTAGAGGAGAAGAATGCATTTTACCATTGAGGAAATAGGGAGTCACTGAAGATTATTGAGTGAGAGAGAGACATTAGGTTTTCTTGTACTTTGGGAAGATTATTTTGACTACTCTTGAAAAGATAAATGTTGTTATTTAGGTGTGTCTGACACTTTGTGAGCCCATTTCAGGTTTTCTTGACAAGGACACTGTAGTGGTTTGCCATTTCCTTCTCCAGATCATTTTACATATGAGAAAACTGAGGCAAACAGGGTTAAGTGACTTTTCCTGGGTCATAAAGCTAGTAAGTGTCTGAGGTTAGATTTGAACTCAGGAAAATGAGTCTTCTTGACTCCAGACCCTGCACTCTATCCACTGAGCTACCTAGATGTCCAAAAAGAAAGGATGGGAGGAGGAAAAATTGGAAGCCTAGAGCTCATTAGGATGCTGTTGCAATAGCATAGGTAGTCAAGGTTATTATTATTGTTGGCATTTCACAGATGAGAAACTGCACAGAAGCCAAGAGAGGTTAAGAGCTTTGTTAAAATAGAACAGATTTCATTCAATATTATCTATTCTATATTATTATCTGTTTATTATATTATCATATAAAATATTATGTGTTGTACATTGTATATTATACATATAATATTATAGAATATTATCTATTCTCTAAAATAGAACAGTATATGGCTGAGATAAGATTAGAACTCAGTTTTTCCAGCTTACTGCCCAGTTCTCCTTCTATTACTGCAGATTCTCACCAGTTAGTAGGAGTGACATTCTCTAACATTTGAAAAATAGGTCTTGTTCATCCTGTAGGAACTCAGGTGTACAGAAGCATTTAAGATCATACTAAATAGTCCTGATATTAAATAGATAAGAGATGAGATTCTAAAAACATCTCATAAATATGCAAAAAATTATTGAGACATCATGTTATCAAGAAGGAGATCATGAAAAACATCTACATGCAAGGTCTGATTAAGTAGGTCACTTCTGGATCTTTCAGTGTTATGGGTTACTAGGAGCCACCACCAATACAAGAGGCAATGATTCTGACCAAGCTTGTCAGACAAAGTGCTTTCTCACAGACAAGATGAGAGTTTATTCTCTTCGATGAGAATGAGCTAAATATCTATTGTAGAAATTTACTCATAGTTTCTTAACATCTTCATGCTAAAGGTATGCCTCCTCCCTGACCCAAAAATATACTGAAGATTGACTATCAGTAAAATAAACCAGCTAAACTACTCTGGTAGCATATATATTAGACAAGAAATTCTTGATCTATTTACCCAAATCTGTGAAGCAGATGGATAGAGGCTCTTTGTAAGCTACACGTGCTCTCCATTTATTCCCTTTTTCTAAGGTAACTCTTCATTTCTTCTTCTCTCTTCTCTCCTCATTTCTCTTTTCTTTTTACCTCACCCTTCCTCTTCTCAGCTCTCTTCACCTTTCAACTCTTATTACTTCTCCTCGCTTCTCTCTTTGCTTCAGCAATGCCCTCCTTACCTTGTCTATTCCCCCCCATCCCTCTCCTCCCACCTTTCCTCTCCTTTTTATCTCTATCTTCTCCCTTCTCTCCCCTCCTTCCCTTGTTTCTTCTTTCCTTTCCTAACCTCTCCTTATCCTTCTTATTCACTTCTCTTTACCTCTCCTCTCCCCTCATTTGAAGAAGAATCCTGAGGAGAAAGGTTCTATCATTAAGAGAAATTCAAACATTTTATACTTTAAGAGATTGTAGAGCGTCTCCTCCATGCTAGATTTGGAGTCACAGAATTAAAGAATCATTGAATATTAGAGCTGGGCAGAACCTTAGAGATAATCTAGTCTAACCAAGATAAGTAAACTCAGGCCCAGAGACATGAAACAACCTGACAGCACCTGGTGATTGGTGGTGATTGGTGACTGATAGTTGTCCTTCATTCTCAAAAAGTACCAAAATTACTTTACTATGTCAGAGTCAAGTTATAATACATCTGGCTGTGGCTGTGGCTGAGTTTGGAATTCTCTACCACAGGCGGGGCACAAAGAATCCACGTGAACATTTAGGGTGGATTCTCTAAATTTACACATCTCTTGTTTCTTTTCAACTACTTCAATTATACTTTGCTTAAAGAGCACAGGACCTTTGCTCATGAGAACACACCATGCTGGACTACCCTGTGCCAATGTCTTCTATGTCACACGATCACTTCCAAAGTTCTTAAGGAAGACCTTGAGGATGTCCTTGTATTGCTTCTTCTGAGAATCACATAAGCACTTACCCTGTGTGAGTTCTCCATAAAAGTCTTTTTTTTTTATGACAGCACCTAGTTAATGGAAAAGTACATGCTAGAACCTTGGTCTTCTGAAAAGTGGAAGTCCAATGCACTCCCTACCATATGACACTGCTTCTCTAGCAGCAATTCTTCTGTGGCCTAAATAATAATGAAATTTTATTACTAAAATATCCCAATTAAACTTTGTTTTGTTGTTACCATTCAAGCACTAGCAATTTATCTTCAATACGTGGTACCTGTTTGGTCAGAAGGGCAGCCATGAGGCATGGTGGATAGAGTGCTGGGCCTTGAATTCACCTTTGTGAATTCAAATCTGGTCTCAAACAATTGTCTGAGCTGTGTGACCCTAGGCAAGTCACTTAACCCTGTTTGCCTCAGCTTCCTCATCTGTAAAATGAGCTGAAGAAGGAAATGGCAAACCACTCCAGAATCTTTGCCAAGAAAACCCCAAATGGGGTCACAGAGAATCAGACACAGCTGAAACAACTCAACAAAAACAACAATTTTGTCATGACATCTTTACCCTTAGGCACCTATTTAGTCTTGATTTAGGAACATATCCTTTTCCTAAGAAATATTTCACATATCTTTCTTATGATTCTTTCATAATATTTAACCTAAAGTTCTCCAACATGGATGGTCTCCTACACAGCCTTACACACACACACACACACACACACACACACGCACACACACACACACCAGTTAGACAAAGATCTGAGTGAGGAAATAGGCAGATATTAATGTATATGGATCATAAAATTTAGAGCTGGAAAGATTCTCAAAGGTCACCTTGTCCAGCCACACCTTTACAGATAAGGAGACTTTGCCCGAGAGAGTTAAAATAATTTGCCCAAATCACACAGGTTGTATTGTAAGGAGAAAAACTGGGAATCAAATCTAGGTCCCCAGTTCTCTTTCATCTGTCCTAAATGGTTTCCCAGGGCATTCTAAATATCCTCTTATTAAATTAACAGGACTTGAGTGTGGGTGGGTTTTCATCTGAGTTGGTAAATTTTGAATAACATGAAAAAGGTCATTGAATAAATTAATAAGTACCACCTCAGACAGTCTTTTGAAACAATATTTACTTTAAAATTATATATGAATAAGACATATTGGCATTTAACTTTATAATTGTATAATAAACAGAGAATAATTAGAAACTATTACATTAAGGAAAATAGATGCAAAGTGAAAAGTTTTTGCCATTATTTTGAAAATTATTATTTTATAATGTTTATTACCAGTCATGAGAGTAACAACAGAATAACTTAGAAAAAGAAGAGCATTTAAAGATAAAAAGAGACATTCCCCTCCCATAGCCCAACACCAATGGATGCACTATTTTTTGCTTTCTCACATTTCGTAATGCACTCATATGCTCAGCCACTTTGGCTTCATCACTTCTCCCTCACCTTTGCACCTTTCCTGGTCCAAGTAGGTATTTGTTCACGAGCCATATAATCATTTTACATTTTATTGCAGGATTTTCTAGACAGACAGGTTCCCCTAAACAAAATCAGCCTCTGAAATTAGTAACATAGAAAGTCATTCATTAAGCATGGCCTCAAATTTAAACCCATCACTTCAGATCTTAGAGTACCACTGTTTCTCAACCCTTTCTAATTTGTTCTTTCCTATAGGGGGATATTTTCTCTTCCTTTTCCCATTAACTAGAAGGCATAGGTTCAAGTCCTGTCTTTTACCATTTACCTTGGAAGAAATCCATATTATCACAACTTGATACAATTGGCAGAAAGCTGGATTTGGAGTCAGAGGAAGTAGGTTCCACTCCCAGGTCTCCTGGTTGCTACTTCTGTGATACTGGACAAATAAGTCATTTCCTCTTTCTGAAGTCTCAGTTTCCCACTTATGAAATATAAAATTTGGAAAAATCTAGGACTAATAGACTTCACTTATTTGAATCTTAATTTCTTAATAAAATAAAATAATAATAAAAATAAATAAAAATAACAAATATATTAGTGTTTTTATTATAATAAATTATATTTATTATTAATAATAAATACTAAAAATAAAATAAATAATAATGAACCAAAACAAAATTTAAATTTTTTAAATAAATTCTTAATTTAATAGGGACTTTGTATTATAATAAGAAATTCTACTACCTACCTCACGGAGTTATAAAGAAACTGCATTGTAAACAACAAAGCCCTACGTAAATGTGAGCTTACTGTGACTTTTGAGTGAAACTAAACACAAAAATACCAAAACTACTTTTGCTGTCTCTTGCTGCCTTCTCATTCTCAAGCTATTTTTTCATCCTTCTCGCCTTCCATTTTTTCATCTTGATTCTCTCTCTGGGTCATATTGAGAAGACAAGTGTATGTATGGCCAACTGTGACAAGCCCGGTATCTTCCCATCAATATTGAGCAGCATTTAGTTGAGGGACTTTCTCAGGAAGGTAATTTGCCTTCATGTATGTGGAACAAGGCAGTGAGCAAGAAGAAGGGGCCTTTGATGTGAATGGCTGCATTCCAATAGAACAGCAAAAGGAAAATGTATGGTGGAACTATTGACGTTTTAAGGAACAAAGTTTTGGGGTGGCTAGGTGGTGCAGTGAATAGAGCACTGGCCCTGGAGTCAGGAGGGCCTGAGCTCAAATCCGGCCTCAGACACTTGACACACTTTCTAGCCATGTGACCTTGGGCAAGTCACTTAACCCCAGTTACCCTCCAAAAAGCAAAAAAAAAAAACAAAAACAAAGAATAAAGTTTCCTATCACAGTATGAGGGTCATAGGTCAAATTCATATCATTTTAGAATTGGAAAGGATATCAAAGGTCATACATTCCAACTTCCCACCAATTGTACCAACTGCCATCAGTTTCCACCTACTCTTTCCATAAACAATAGTAACTAATAATTACATGGTACTTTAAGGTTTGTAAAGCACTTTATAAATATTATCTCATTTGGGCCCCACAATAACCCTGGGAGGCGGGTGCTATTGCTATCCCCAAAGTGAGCCACACAAAGGTTAAATAACTTGTTCAGGGTCACACAGCTAGTAAATGTCTGAAGCTGGATTTGAACTCAAATCTTCCTGACTCCAGGGCTGTCACTTTATCCACTGTAACATCTAATACTCCAGATAAATAGAACCTAGAAGCTTGTCCCTTGGCAAAAGGGAAGAAAATATACCTCCCTCACTTCTTTTTAGAGAAAGGACGCAGAATTCTATATACTACAGGTATAGAATATTATATATGCTGTCAGAATTAATTAATGTATTTAATAGGTGTTTTTTTTTCTTCATACTTAGGTAATTTTATTGATGTATTCATTTTTCATTATATCTGCTTTTGATATGCTCCTCCCCTCCTGCCTATTGAGGAAGCCATTCTTGGTGGAAAATAATTTAAAAGAGGGGAAAAATCTCTCAGCAAAACTAAACAATACTTATCAAGCATTCATTTGTTTTTCTCTTTCTTATTTGATCTTTGTCATAAGAGATGACTCACTGGGTAAGGAAGATGATGAATGTTTTCAAAACTCAAGTGATATAAAAACAAAAACTCACAAAAAAAATTAAAAGGACCAAAGCAAATGTGGGAATTTTGAAACCTCAGAATAAACGTGCCTTTGAAGCCTATAAATGGACAAGAAGACTACCTTCACAGTAATAGCTGACATTTAATGTACTGCTTATTTCATTTTCTCATCTCTAAAATGCAGGACCTATGAAACAGATCCTATAGGTACCATGATTGTTCCCATTTTAAAGATGAGGAAACTGATGCCCAAAGGGATAAAATTATTCACCTACAGCCACACTGTAAATATTAAAACCCAAGTTTCTCTCTTTTTTAAAAATTTAATTTCAACTTTATTTATTTCTGGATTTCCAATCAGGTGAAAAACTGGGGAATTTTAAAATTTATTGTTTTTCTAGGTTTTTTCCAATTTATTTATTTTTAGTTTTCAACAATCATTTCCACAAGATTTTGGATTACAGATTCTTCTCCCCATCTTTCCCCTGCCCCCAACCCCAAAATAGCAAGTCTACTGAATGTCCCTTCTTCCAATCTCTTCTCTCTTATATCCTCCCTCATCACCCCCCTCTCTAAATTTCTAATAGGGCAAGATGGATTTCTCTACCCCAGTGCCTGTATATCTTATTTCCCTGTTGCAGGTTAAAAGCAATTTTTAAAAAAACATTTGTTTTTAAAACTTTGAGTTCCATATTTTTTCCCTTCTTCCCTCCTCACCCACCCCCACTGGGAAGATAAGCAATTCAATATAGGTTGTACATGTATAGTTATGCAAAAAATTTTCATAAAAGTTATATTGTGAAAGACTAACTATAATTCCTTACATCCTATCCCACCTCCCCACTTATTCTGTTTTCTCCTTTGACCTGTCCCTTTTCAAAAGTGTTTGCTTCTAACTACCCTCTCCCCCAATCTGCCCTCCCTTCTATCATTCCCCTTCTTATCCCCTCCCCTCCTATTTTCCTGTAGGGTAAGATACCCAAATGAGTGTGTATGTTATTCTCTCCTTAAGCCAAATTTAGTGAGAATAAAGTCAACCCATTCCCTTTCACCTTCCTGCTCTTCCCCTTCATTACAACAGTTTTCTCTTGCTTCTTTTATGTGAAATAACTCACCCTAATCTATCTCTCCCTTTCTCCTTCTCCCAATAAATTCCTCTGTCACCTCATAATTTTATTTTTTAGATATCATCCTTTGATATTCAACTCATCCTGTGCTCTATGTAAACCTGTACATGTATATGCACACTCATATTTATTATAGCATTTTGATTTCTCATAAAGTCATTCCCTTCCAATTGTTCCAATCTAATTTTGAAGGAGTTATTCTCTTCAGTGAGTTTTTGAAATTCTTTTTCCATCTGGCAAATTTGGCTTTTTAAGACATTCTTCTCCTCATTGGCTTTTAGTGCCTCTTTTGTCATTTGGGTTAGTCTATTTTTAAGGTGTTAGTTTCTTCAGTCAGGTTGTTGACTCACTTTTCATGACTTTCTTGCATCATTCTCATTTCTCTTCCCAATTTTTCCTCTACTTCTCTTACTTGATTTTCAAAATCCTTCTTGAGCTCCTCCATGGCCTGTAAACAGTTCATATTTTTCTTGAAAGCTTTTGATGCAGGAGTTCTGACTTCATTGTCTTCCTCCAGTTCCAGGCTTCAATCCTTTCTGTCCCCCAAAAAGGATTCTATGGTCTGTTTGTGATTCCTCTGCTTGTTCATATTGCCAGCCAATTACCTGACTTTTGAGTTCTTTGCCACAGTAAAACTCTGCTTCCAGATTGCAGAGAGCTATGTCCAAAATTGCTGATGTTTTTATAGCTGCTGGAGCATTAAGAGGGCACCCTTTCTGCAGTGCCCACAAGCTCTGGCACACTGGCCACACACCCAAGTACCACCACCCAAGACAGTGACCCATATTCAAGCAGGTTAAAGCAAGAGTGATTACCCTCTGAATGGTCACTTGGTCCCCCTAGGATCTGCAGTCCAGGAGCTCTGGAAGCAGCCATGCTGTAGCAACTGCAGCCACTGCATCTCTACCACCTCTCACCCTGGGGGCAGGGGCCCAACTTCACTCTTCTTCATCCATCTACAACAGAGTTCCTGACTGACCTTTTACTTTCTTTTTGGTATTTGTGAGTTAAAATGTCTAGGAACTGCCACAGCTGCTGCTGATTCCTCCAGCCGCCACTGGTTGGGGCCAGAACCATGTGACTCACATGGGGTTGTGCTCAGCTTCCAGCATGCTGTGATAGACCTTTCCCATCAGTCTGCTGTGCTTTGTGAGTACTGTAGCTCTAAAATTTGTTTTGAATCATTTTTTTACATGTATTGGAGGTGGCGGGAGCTGGAGCCACATAGAAGTCCTCTTTTTACTCTGCCATCTTAGCTCCTCCCCCCCAAGTTTCTCTTGCCTTTCAGTCCGTACACTTTTCAAAATAGTACTGCCTCTCAAGCATTTTTTATTCCTAAAATAAAATATAATAGAGAAGAGGGGTAATAGAACCATTTGCGTCTGAGAGTGAGGAAATTCTAAGTTGAATCCTACCTCTGAGAGGTATTATTTATAAGACCTTTGGTAAGTCATTTTACTACTTAGAAGGCCAGGTATCTCTCCAAGACTCTAAATTATATATACTTATATACACATACTCATGTGTACATGCATGTAAATATAAAGAGGTGGTACTGCAGGTAGAACAATAGGCCTGAAGTCCAGAAGACCTGAGTCCAAATTTGACCTCAGACACTTCCTAACTGTGTGACCTTGGACAAACCACTTAACCCCTATTTGCTTCAGGTTTTTCATCTGTAAAATGGTAAGAAGAAGAAGGAGGACGAGGACAAGGAGGAGGAGGAGGAGGTGGAAGTGGAGGAGGAGGAGGAGGAGGTGGAGAAGGAGGAGGAGGAGGAGGAGAAGGAGAAGGAGAAGGA
>JAQQSW010017548.1:0-11441 GCA_028646575.1 Pseudocheirus occidentalis | reverse complement strand
CCTCCCTCTCCCATCCCATATTCCTGGCTTCCTCCCCACACACACATTCCTGGCTCCCTCCCCCGATATTTCTGGCTTCCTCCCTCCCATATTCCTGACTCCCTCCTTCCCCCCATATTCCTGCCTCCATCCCCCTCCCTTCCCTGCCTGAGGCCCTGCCCCGGGTACCAGAGCTGTGTTTCTGGCTCCATCCAGGGTGCTCATTGGCCCCTACCAAGAAAAGACAAGCAAGTAATCTCCTTCCCTTGTGTCCGCCACTCTAGACTGGCTCCGAGTGGACAGCACCTGGGGAGTTCACCAAGTTCAGCTCCCAAGTGTCCAAGCCAAAGCGGTGAGTGACTGAACATCCCACCCCATCTAGCCGTGACATCCAACACAACACAAATGTCTGGGCATCTCCTCCTAGCCATGGTCCTGCTGGGCAGACAAAACCATCCTCACAGTGAAGTGGGGGAAGCCTTGTCCCTCACCTCTGAGAACCTAGGTTCAAACTTGCTGTGCTGCTTCCTCCATGGGTACGTTAAGTGAATCCTTTTCAGCCTCCAACAAGCCAGAGGCTCCCCTTTGAGGAGGCAGGATCTTCAATCACCCACCTTCCGGGGGCAGGACCCTTAGTCTCCCTTCCCCGTCTGCCCCAGGCTCTCCTCTTCCCGACGGTACTACTTCGAGCTGCTGCACAAACAGGATGACCGGGGGTCTGACCATGTGGAAGTGGGGGTGAGTACTGAGCCCCTAGCCCAGGACCAGAGCAGGGGGTCCCCCAGGACCACCAGAGCCTCCCTTCTCGGGCTCTAACATGTCATCCCCCCTCCTCTGCTCCCCCTTCCTCCCCAGTGGCGCCTTTTTCTCCCCGGCCTGAAGTTCGAGGTCATCGGCTCTTCGTACATCTCCCTCTACACAGGTGTGAGAGGTCTGGGGGTGGCTCTCTGCAGGCTGGGAGAGTGCCTGTCCAGGGGTCCTGGAGAGAGGAGGCCAGGAGCTGCTCTGACTTCAGGGATCCTCCCTCCTGCCCCCTAGATGAGTCAGCCCTAAAGATGGATCATGTGGCGCACATCCCCCAGTCCCTAGCCAGCCACGAGGCCAAGCCAGGGTCACAGCCCCAGGAGCTAGGAGCTGACATGCTGAGGCCTGATGCTCGGGACACCTTCTTCCTCAGTGAGGAGGAGCTGGGGCTGGGGCTAGGGCTGGGGCAGGGAGGGAGCTGGAGGACAGGGGCCGGGGCAGGGTCACCCACTCCTCTTCCTCCCCCCAGCACCAAGGCTGGAGCCGTCCCGTCTGGAGAACGTGCTGCTGCCCTGTGCCTATGCCCCCACCTATGTGGTCAAGGACTTCCCCATTGCCAGATACCAGGGCCTGCAGTTTGTAAGTGACCCCTCCCCCAACCTCTTGCATCATTCCAGGAAGTGAAGCCCTGCCTCTAACCTGTGACCTTGGTGACCCTCTTCTCCAGGTCTACCTCTCCTTCGTTTACCCCAATGATTTCACTCGACTCACACATATGGAAACTAGCAACAAGTGCTTCTACCGGGAGTCACCATTGTACTTGGAGAGGTGGTGCCAACAGGGGCCAGGCAGGGGCTGGGCTGGGCTGAGGGGCAGGTGCCCAGGTCCTGCCAGGCTTACATAAGGTGGCCGGGGGAGAAGGAAGGGGGTTTCTCAGTCTGACCCTTCTGCCTTTCCAGATTTGGCTTTTACAAATATATGAAGATGGATGATGAAGAAGACAGGGAGGAGGGGGATGCAGGGCGTGCGGCCTTCCTATTCCTTGATTCAGACAGTGAGTGTGCCCAGCCAGAGCCCTGCCAGACTCTTCCCCTCCTGGGCAGTTCCTTGACTAGCCATCCCTTTTCCCCAGGTTTCCTGGAGGAGGAAGAAGAAGAGGAGGAAGCGGAGAGCCCCGAGCCCACAGGAGCCCACCCCTCCCCAGGCAGGACCACCCCTCCTCTCTGGGGCACTCAGGACCACCAAGAGACAAGCAGCCCCACCCCCCATCCAAGGAGGGAGAGCAAGCTAACTCGAGCCCTGAGCTGGGCCCACACGGCCCCAGCCATACCCCAGAATCATGTCGGAGCCCTGTCTACTCCCCTCTTTCTGGGCCAGGCGCCACCCCCCAGGTCTGCGCAGGGGACTGCCCCACGATCACCGAGGAAGCCAGAGAAAGTGTATGTGACAAGGGTCCGGCCGGGACAGCGCCGGCCCCCTTGGACGCGGCCCCCCCAGCCCCGGCCCTGGCTGGCCCGTGGCCCCTGGCAGCCCCCACTCCCTGGCATCTTTCTCTACCCCCGGCCCCTTCAGAGGACGCATCTGCGGGCGCTTCGCCGGCCTCCGGGCCATCGGGCCCCAACAGTTGGCACTACAGCAGCCGGGGCTCCAAGGCCCCCAAATTCTCTCCAGAAGACCTCCAGAGTCAGCTTCACCCAGGGGAGCCTGGACCTGACCACTGGGCTCCCAGGCCTGACCTCAAATGCCTCTTTGGAGGGTGGCGAGCCAGTGACCTCTTTCCTCCACACCTCAGAGGTGGCACAAGCCAGGCCTCCAGGGGAAAAGACAGGGGCAGAGGAGGCTGAGGGTGGCCCAGAGGAGACGGCCACATCCCAGGACAGTGAAGAGGAGGGGGAAGCTGGTGCCCCACCCAGGGGCTCCTGGCCTGAAGATGCCATCAACTGGCAGCGTACCTTCAGTGTGGGTGCCATGGACTTTGAGCTGCTTCGCTCGGACTGGAATGACCTTCGATGCAATGTGTCCGGGAACCTCCAGCTACCAGAGGCAGAGGCTGTGGATGTCGTGGCCCAGTATATGGAGCGGCTGAACACCCTGCATGAAGGGTACCTGGGGGCTGGCTGGGGTGGGGGGAAGGATGGGGCCCTCACCCCCTGCACTTAGGGCTGCCCATCCCAGGCTCTCTGGGGGGCAAAGTCGGCTTTCTGGAGACACGGCCGTTCGTTGGGTCAGGCTTTGGAGGGAGATTGAGGCTGCATGCATGTGGAGCCCATGACCATCCCTTGGGAGCCCAGCAGGGGGTCATTACCCCCCCTCCCCAAAGTCTTAGAGTAGCTCATCACAGCAGTGCTCCAAAGACCAGACCTGACTGAAAGCGAGGCAGGCAGGTAGCAACACTGAGTGAGCACCTACTGTGTGTCAGGCTAAGTTCAGGGGTAGAATCACAGGCTAGAACTAGGGGCTCATGGGAACCAGATCAATAGTCCTCTCAGGGGGAGGCAAAAAGTCATGGGGGTGGGGTGGGGGGAGGTGACAGGAAAGTAGGAAGCAGGAGTGGGGGGGAGCATTCCAGGGATGGGGGATGACCAGATGAAGATGGAGCCATACCGTCAGCATCAATTGAGTGCCTACTGTATGCCAGGACCTGAGTAGGAGGAGAAGGCCAGGACAGCTGAATGGCAGTCAGAATCAAGCAGAAGGATAGAAAGGGAGGGAGGGGCCTGGAAAGGACTTGAAATGCCAGAGAGCTTTGGCTGCAGTCTGGGGAGGGGGTGGGAGTGGGTCTAAACTACACGAGAAAATTCAGCTTGGCAGTCAAGGCTGGATCAGAGTGAGGAGCTGGGTTAGGCAAGGAGGCCAGTTATCGTACCAGGAGCCTCCACCCAGGTAGAAAGGCCAGAAGGGCTGTAGCTGAGGCTACCAGCTGGGGCGCTCTCAAGGATGGGACAAGGAGATGAGGAGTGAGCTGGCTGAGGAGCCTGGTGGTAGAGGGTGCTCTCAAAAGGTTTAGAGTAGCACAGTCAGACCCCTTCCTTGGGAGGATTTTCAATGCTGGAGGGATCAGGAAGCTATTCCAGGTTCTCGGGCCTGTCCCCTGGGCCCTGGAGGGTGGGAGAGGGGGAGGGGTCCTCATGGGAGAGGCTGCCTGCCACCTTCACCTTACTTGCTTCACCTCTGCCCTCAGTGTGCCAGCTCATGCCCACTAACTGTAGGGCCCCCTGGGCTCTGTCCCGGGCTCTCTTCCCCCTCGGTGCTGTTCACTATTCTGCTTCTCCCAGACAGCTCTTCTCTCTGCTCCCAACAGCCCTGTCACATCATGCCCTCCATGGATGCTTTGTGAAGGGGGAGCTTGGAGCAATAGCTCCTGTAGGTGAAGCTCTTATCTTGTAGCTAAGGGCCACACTCGTGGGACCAGCATCAGGGTCGTGCTCCATCCTGCCCTTGGGGCGATAGGACCAACCCCTTCTCTTCTGTCCTCTCGGGCATCTCCCGTCTGTTTCCCTGATGCCTGCAGCCTGCCTGTGTCTCCCCAGCCTGAAAACCCCTCCTTTGCTTCATCCTCTGGCTGCCCCGGGGACTCTCCAGTAGATGCCTCCACTTCCCTTCTTCTCTCTTAACTTCTGACCTCATCATCCCACTGAAACTCCTCCTACCCACTCTCAAATCCTCAGCCTTCTTGGCCTCTTGGCAGCCTTTGGGGCAGCCGAGGGTGCTGCTGTGCTCAGAGCACTGGGCCTGGAGGCAGGAAGACCTGAGTTCAAATCCAGCCCCAGACACTAGTTCTGTGACTCTGGGTAAATCATTTACCCTCCATCTGCCTCAATTTCTTCAACTGCAAAATGGGTGCAATGACAGCCTCCGCCTCACAGGACTGTTGCGAGAAGCAAAGGAAATATTTGCAAATCACTTAACCAGCTCTTCTTAATGCCCTCCCGTCTTGGTTTTCAGGACACTCTGGTCTCTCCTGGTTCTCCTCCTACCCAGTCTCCAGGTCATGCCCAGAAGCTGTGGGTACCCCCCACTCTGTCCTGGCCCTTCTCCCCTTCTCCTTCTGTACTTGTCCCCTGGCAGCCTCATTGGTTACCATTTGTTTTGGGTTTCCTCAGATCTGCTTTTCTAGCCCTTACCTAACCCTGGGCCCCTCATCTCCAGCTGTCCCTTGGACATTGATACCTGAATGCCTCAGCACCTCCCGAAAGGACCCACTCCTCACTCTGGGCCCTCTCCAATAGGACCCCTTGCCAAGGCCTCGACTTGCCCTTTGGATCTGGTGGATCTCTCACCCAGACCACCTTTCCTCCAGCCATGCCACCACCATGCTGGTGCAGGTCTCCATCATCTCAAGCCTAGACAAAGGGTGGGCTCTGCCTTCTGCCTCCCCGTCACCCCGTCAGTAGAGTCCCGTAGCTCCTCTCATGGCCAGAATCAAATAGAAAATCTTGGTTGAGTTGAGTGTCCCTGCTGCCCCTTCCCTGACTCAGCGGTGCTCTCCCTGCTCGGGCATTTTCTCTGGCTGTCCCCATACTCCAAACCCTCTCTCTCCTCATCTGGCTTCCTCCGAGTCCCAACTAAAATCCCACCGGTCCTTCTCTATCCCAGTGCCTTCATTACTTCCCATATGGCCTGGCCAGAGCTTGCTTCCACAGAGCTGTCTGCATGCTGGCTCCATTCCAAGGCAGGCAGAAAGCCACCCGGGGCTCCAGCAAAAGATGGGCGCCCGGGGATCGTCCTGGAGCGGGCCGGAGCCGCTGGTCGGGGCGGGAGAGGGGCGGATGCGCAGTGCCCGGCGCCCCCGGCCCCAGTGACCGCGGCCCCCTCGCTCTCAGGCGCTTCTCGCTGCTGCGTATCGTCAACGTGGAGAAGCGCCGGGACTCGGCCCGAGGCAGCCGCTACCTACTGGAGCTGGAGCTGCAGGAGCGTGGAGGGCACGGACGGCTGCGGCTGTCCGAGTACGTCTTCCTGCGGCTACCACGGACCCGGGCAGGGGCCGACAGGGAAGATGAAAGCGACGTTGATGGGGGCGAGGGCGACGACGGGGCGGCCCCTGAGGCAGCCCCTGCTCGGCCCCCGTCGGAGGCCCCGAGCCGCACCCCCGAACCCTTGCTCTGCCGGCCAGTGCGCCTCACCTGGCGCCAGGACGTGATGGTTCACTTTGTGGTGCCAGGTACCGGGCGCGGGAGAGCAGGGGCCGAGCTCGGGTGGGGCTGCGGCCGGCGAAGGGCCTGGGTCCCGCTCACCGCGGCCGCCCCTTCTGTCCCCAGTGAAGAACCAGGCGCGCTGGGTGACCCGCTTCCTCTGGGACATGGCTTCGCTGCACACGCTCACAGGCGACACGCGTTTCAGTGTGGTCCTGGTGGACTTCGACAGCGATGACATGGACGTGGAGCGGGCCCTGCGGGCGGCGCGGCTGCCCCGGTAACGAGCACCTGGGGCTCTGCCCACCCGCCCTTGTGTGCCCCTTCCCCAGACTCCTGAACCCGCCCCCCGACACCCTCAACAGCCGTTCCCCCACTTCCCACCAGGTACCAGTACTTGAAGCGCTCCGGGAACTTCGAGCGGGCCTCGGGGCTCCAGGCGGGAGTGGACGCCATCGAGGTGACCCACGGCAGGGCGCGCCCATGGGGGAGGGGCCGGGCGGGTCGCTAGGGCTAGGCCGGGCTGGGCGGGTGCGGGGCGCGAGGCTGCAGGTCAGCCCTCGTTATGTCCCAGGACGGCAGCAGCATCGTGTTCCTGTGTGACCTGCACATTCACTTCCCCCTCAACATCCTGGACGGGATCCGCAAACACTGCGTGGAGGGGAAACTCGCCTTCGCGCCTGTGGTCATGCGGCTCAGTTGTGGGAGTTCTCCTGGCAACCCCCAAGGTAGTCCCCTGATCTCACCGCAGGAGGGCCCCCCCAAACCTGCAGCCTACCACATCCTCCCCAGCCTTCCCACCAGGACAGTACCCTGGGGTGAGGGGGGTGGGGTGGGGCAGATTCTGGTGTTCCAGGTCCCTTTTCTGGCCTCACCCCTACCCTCAGGCTACTGGGAGGTGAATGGTTTCGGTCTCTTCGGGATCTACAAGTCGGACTTTGACCGAGTTGGGGGCATGAACACGGAGGAGTTCCGGGACCGCTGGGGCGGCGAGGATTGGGAACTGCTGGACAGGTGTCTGATCACCACCACCCCCCTTCCCCATTTGTGTCCTGGCACTGAGCTGAGCTCTGGGGAGAAAAAGGAAAGCAGAAGCCAGGACCTGCCTTCAGGGAGCTCACAGTTTATCGGGGAGATAACTATAAACCAAATAAATTGGGAGGCGGAGGCAGAATCTCCGGGGCCCTGGAAGAGCTTGCTGTAGAAACCGGGGTTTGAGAGCAGCTAGTTGGTGCAGATTCAGGAGGACCCGAGTTCAAATCCAGCCTCAGACACTAGCTGTGTGACCCTGGACAAATCATTTAACCCTGTTGCCTGCAAAAGCACACACACACACACAAAAAATGGGATTATGGGGTTTAATGTGGGACTTGCAGGAAACCAAAAAGTGGAGATGAGGGAGAGAATTCCAGGCATGGGGGACTGGAGGGACCTAACCTAAGCCTCCAGGGAGCATGCACAGCCCCCTGCCCTTACCGAAGGTTTGTCCCCTGCTTCCCCTCCCCCCAGGGTCCTGCAGGCCGGCCTGGAGGTAGAGCGACTCAGGCTTCGAAACTTCTACCATCACTACCACTCCAAGAGAGGCATGTGGGATGCCAGGAGCAAGAGGGGCCCCCAGGACTGAGCTCAGGCTCCCCCTATACCTTGGAATCTGGCAGTGACCCCTTCAAAGGACCTGGGCCACAGTGGCAGTCCTTAGGCCAGGGCCTTCAGGGAAGCTCCTCTCTAGGGGGCTCTGGGAGAACTCCCTCTGTTTCTAAAGAGGAACAAGCCCTGTGTCACCTCAGGGTCTGAGAGGTGTGGGGACTTGTTTCCCTTCTGAAAGAAGGCGACCCTGGTGAAGTCCCTCAGGTTGGAGACATGGATACAGCCTTATCTTAGAGGCCCCCCGAGGGAGGGGAAGGGCCACAGTCCTGGTCCTGGGGTGCCCCCTTCCTGGTGGCCTGGGCTGGCTCTGCAGAGACAGACCATTGTGAATTCGAGGTCAAGGGAGCAGGGAGAAGGGAAGAAAGGACAGGCCCCACTCTCCCTTCCTCCCAGCACCCAGCCTATTACTGAGATTGGGTCTGGGCCCCCTAGAGCACTTGGGGAGCAAGTAGCCATTCCCAAGGACCTGATCCGGGGGCAAGTGACCAGGGCCCACACTGTTCAAGATGATTTCTGTGAAATTGTGTCCTAGAGATGAAGTTTTTCACAATTCCTAACCGTTCTGTCTGTTTGAGTTTTTTATTCAGAATAAAATGAAATGTTTCATTTTTTTTCCTGACTTGTCCACTCTGCCTGGGTCTTTTGTGGAAGGTCTGACTGAGGGTCCAGTCAAGGCATAACAAGCTGCCCCAGCCTGGCTTCAAGGGTCCTGGACAGGAAAGGCAATGTGCTCACGAGGGGCCAGGCTTATGCTGGGCTTGGCTCCATCCTCTGGAAATTCTCCACCCTGTTCCAAGAAACACCCTGCCTTCCCTGTCCCTCATTCTGGGTCACCTGAGATGATGGATGCAGGCTTTCAGAACAGTTCTGAGGAGGAAAGCCTTGAAACAGAGGCCTAGGTGGGCAGGTCTGATAGACATCAGCTTAGGAGTACCCAGTCCCACTTCTCTCCAAGAAGCCCTGCTTAAGGGCTAGATCTGCTGCCCTGAGATCCCTCCCTTGGGGCTCTGGACAGCCTATGTCAGTCCAGCTGGAGGGTTGTCCATCTCCTGCCCCAGGCTGTTTCTCTTCTTCCAGGTCAGTCCCAGAGGCTTTCATTACCCAGTTGTCAAGTTTTGTTTGGCCTTTGCCTGGTTCTGAGTCATTATCTGGGCTTTGCTCCTTCATAGTGAGACCCAACTTTCTGTGGAATCTCTCCTTCAAAGCAATGCCTTGCACTTATCAGAAGTGATAAGCATTTATGTAGCTTCTGATGTCCATCATCTCTGCATTTCCTTCTATGACCGCTCCCCAGTGTGCATTGGTGAGCTGGGTGGCTGGGAATGACTATGCCCTACTGACACTTTATGGATCCATACTCTTAGAACTCATGAACCCCCAGCAATGGGTTTACTTTTCACTAGTCAGCCAGAGGGTACAATTGGCTCAGAGAAAAGGCATTTACTGAAATGATGTATTAACAATAATGCTAACTGTAAAAGAGACCATAATAGATTTGTAGTGTCCTAACAAAACCCCACACAATGTTAGTGATACACAGCAGAGACTTCAAATGCATAGCTGTTGGCCGCACTCTTCAAAGCCAGATTAAAATGTAATTTAAAAAAAATTAAGTGTAATTTGGCAATATATAACAACATAAATAACAATCCAATGAAATGTAAATAACATTACCAAAAAAAGCTAAGTGAGTATGCAGCGTGGATCTGCGTGTGACACCACTAATGTACAGGGCCCCTCACCCTAAGGCAGCTTAAGGTAGATGAGCACTTCCTGGCCAAAAAGGAAGAAGAGGCCTGATCCAAAGAGATATTGTTTTCACAGTACCCGGCACGTCCTCAGTGCTAGGGAAGTGCTGGGTATTCTTATTCCTGATGGGTGCTCTTAAAAAGGGTAAAAAAATCTACAGAAATCCTCTGGGAACGAGGAGACCTTCTCCCTAGTCTGTCAAATATGATGAAAAGTAGCTTACACCTAGAAGGAACCTATGACCGCCTCCATCCAAGAACGGAATCCAAAAATCCTCCATGAACTCAGCCAATGAGATGACTTCGAGGCTATCACATTGAGTACTCATTGAGCAGCAGAGATGATGAAAGGAGCCCATCATGGCAAGCTGTGCATCACACAGGGAGGGGCTCACCAGGGAGGAATCTCCTTCTGCCAAATCAGGTCCATGCCTTCTCTACAGTTTATAATCCTGGTAATTTACCTACAACCCTCAGAGGCTAAGTAATTTATCCAGGACCACACAAGCCAATACATGTCATTAGAGGGAGGATTCACACCCAGGTCTTTCTGGTTTTCAGACTGTTGTGCCAAAAGAAGCCAGTGAGACCCCAAGTACAAATTTTGGAAGTGGATTTTATTTAGTGTGCGCTGCTTGGGACCTTACCCAAATCAAAACAGGATTTGCCAATGGCAGGCCACTGGTATGTATAGGCACCTCGACTCTTAATAGTAAGGGATGGTGTAAGCAGATGTTTTACAGCAGGATGAGCTAGTACACATTTTAAGTTTGGGAGGGAAGGAACCTTGGGGGGCCTGTAGCCAACTTCCATGAAGAACAGGAAGAAGATGGCTGGCTAGGGCAGAATAGGGGGAGGGGAAGGGATTGGGGGGAGCCAGACTGAGGCCAAGTACAACAAGACCAGCTTTCTTCACCATGCCAGGTTACTTAGCAAGGTCAGAAATGATGGCTAGAATTAGACATCTGAACCTTGCTGTCTCTCATGGACTCTGAGGACAGAGTCCTTACATGGTAAATATGGACCTTGGGTGGAGTCAAGATGGTGGCATAGAAACAGGAGAATTCCACAAGCTCCCCCCATAACCACCTCAAATACCTATAAAATATGACTCTAAACAAATTTTAGAGCTCCAGAATCCACAACAATGAAAGAAAAACAAATCTCCCACTGAAGGTAGCCTGGCAAGTGGTCATCCCAGAGCTGGGAGCAGAGCCCAGCCCCATGCAATCCAAGAGAAGCCCCAGCTACAGCATTCAGGAGAAGTGGATCAGCAGCAGCTGTGGTGATTTCCAGAATTACCAACTCGCAAGAGCCAAGGACAAAGGGAAAAGGTCAGTGGAACTCAGCTAAATTTTGGGAAGAGGGTCCAGCTGAACTGTCTCCAGAGCTAGAAGCAGTCTAAAGTGGCATACCTGCAGCCACCTCCACATGGCTGCTTCAGAAGCTCCTACCCTGCAGACTGCAGGGGGGACAAGTAATCATTCAGAGGCTAAGTGCTCTTCCCTTGAGCTGCCTGGATCAGGATTGCAGTTTTGGGTGGTGGTCCTGAGGTGTTTTCGGTGAGCCAAAGCTGGTGGGGACTGCAGAAATAACAGCCTCCTAATACTGCTGGCAACTGCAAAAACCCCAGCAATTTGGGACAGAGATATCCCCTCCAAAAGCAGAATTCTAGGGAACTCAAAAGCCAAGTAATTGACTGGCAACATAAGCAGGCAAAGGAAGCCCAGCAACCCAACTTTAGATTCCTTTTTGGGGGACAAAAAGGACCAAAGCATGGAATGGGAGGAAGACAACACAGTCAGAACTCCCACACCAAAAGCTTCCAAGAAAAATAAGAACTGGATACAGGCCATAGAGGAGCTTAAAAGGGAATTTGAAAACCAAATAAAAGAAGTGGAGAAAAAATTGGGGAGAGAAATGAGAATGATGCAAGAAAATCATGATAAGAGAGGAAGGGATGATACTTTAAAAAGTGAAATTCTGAGGTGGGAGAGGAATAGAATGAGAGGAGACAGGGAGAGACAGAATGGGGTTAATCATCTCATATAGAAGAGGTTAGAGATAATTGCTAGAATGGAGGGGAAGAACAGGAAGGCAAAAGGGAAAGGGACAACCTTATTCTCATTTATTTTGGCTTAGGGAAGGAATGACATAAACTCTAAACTGGGTATCTTGCCACAGAGGAGAA
>JAQQSW010017547.1:0-11441 GCA_028646575.1 Pseudocheirus occidentalis | reverse complement strand
TGTCATCTTAGCCAATTTGACTGGTGAGATGTGGTACCTCAAAGTTGTTTTGATTTGAATTTCATGAATCAATAGTGATTTAGAGCACTTTTCCATATGCTTAAAGATATCTTTAATTTCTACCTCTGTAAATTGCCATGACTGGCATTCTTGTAAATTTTATTTAGTTCCCTGTATATTTTAGAAATGAGGCCTTTATCAGAGATGCTGGTTGTAAATATTCCTTCCCAGTTTCCCACTTCCCTCTTAATCTTGGTTACATTGGCTTTGTTTGTACAGAAACTTTTCAATTTGATGTAATCAACATTACCTCTTTTGCATTTATACCTAGATTGTGTATCCGTTCAGACTTAACTTTGGTGTATGGCATTAGATATTGGTCTATGCCTTGTTTCTGCCATATTATCTGCCATTTTTCCCAGGAGTTTTTGTCAAATAGAGTGTTCTTATCCCAGAAGCTCAAATCTGTGGGTTTCTCAAATAGTATATTTCTATAGTCATTGATTACAATGTCTTTTGTACCTAACCTATTCCACTGATCCACCACTTCATTTCTCAAGTCTGACATCTTCTGTAAGTTCCCAATACCACAACCTGGGGTGGGGTGGGTGGGTGTCTGAACTATGGGGGTGATCTTGGGAATATATAATATTTGAATTATGCAAATTTCCAAAAAAACAACATTAAATGATTAAAGAAAGTAGATGGGAGTGAACTGAGCACTGGCCCTGAAGTCAGGAGGACTTGAGTTCAAATCTGACATCAGACACTTGACACACTTACTAGCCATGTTACTTTGGGCAAGTCATTTAACACAGATTGCCCTCCAAAAAAGAAGGAAGGAAGGATGGAAGGATGGAAGGAAGGAAGGAAGGAAGGAAGGAAGGAAGGAAGGAAGGAAGGAAGGAAGGAAGAAAGAAAGGAAGGAAGGAAGGAAGGAAGGAAGGAAGGAAGGAAGGAAGGAAGGAAGGAAGGAAGGAAGGAAGGAAGGAAGGAAGGAAGGATGGGTTGGTGGTGGCTTAGTCATTTTTTTAAAAAGGGGAAGTACACCAAATACATTTGGGAAGCTTACATGCTCCCACCTTTTCTTCCTACTTTGGCCTCTGGGGTCAAACAAAAGACTGAGCTGTCTTTTTCATAGCACTCCTTCAGATGCTTTATTATTTCACCCAAAAGCTTCTCTTCTCTAGGTTACATATCCTAAGCTTCTCCAGCTGGTTTTGGGGCCTAATTTTTGAGAATACAAAATGAAAAGCAGAGACTCAGAGGGAGATGAAGATAGAGGCATCCTAGGAGAATTTGGCCTCCTTTGCAATTTGGCCCCAGACTCTGGTAGTGGTTCTTGTGGGTTTACCTCTGGGAGGAAAGATGTGTGGGCTTCATTTACATATAAACACTTGCATTCTAATTATAATTCTGTCTTATCTATTCTTTAATGCAAACCCCAATTGCCTTCAATTAGAGGGCAATTTATTTAACTATTCCCAGTTGAGAGACAGCAACCTTTTGAGTCCTATCTTACATTTGAAAACAGAGGCTACATTGCCAATCCCAATTTACCCATCTTTTTGACTATGGACAAGTCACTAAACCTTTCCTAGCCTCAGTTTCCCAATGTGTACAATGTAGCCAATGTGCTAGATCAGAGTTGAGTTTTAGGGGTTCTAGGACCCTGAAATAGTGACACATGGGTCCTTCCCAAATGAATTCAACCCAAGCCTTCCTTCAGCCAATAACAAGATTTATTAGAACACCAATAAAGGGTGGTCAGGATACTAAAAATCTGTCTATTGGATGGATTCTTAAGGAATCTGAGCATTTGTGATGCTTATTTTGCCAACCAGGCCAGATGGAATGGGAACACTTTCAAGATGGAATTTACTTACAAAAGACTGTGGGAACAGAATAGGAGGTCTAGATGGAATTAAAGGAGTGGCAATTGAGTGTGGGGTGGGGTGCAGACTGATGAAAAGGCAATTGATTGACTGCGAAGGACAGATTGCAACAGGTGAATGCCAGGGACCTGGATATCATGGAAAAGTCCAGGAGCTTTTCCTTTTGGGGGTCCAGATCCCAAAGAAATGGTCTTTCCCTTTTAGGACTTCAGATCCCATCTCCATCGAGAGGGATATAAATCATGGGCTCCCTTGCATTATTTCAAAATATGCACACTACTCAGTTTCAGTATTTAATTTCATAAAATTCACAGGATTGTAAAGAAAAGCAATTATAGGAAGGCTCAAGTCATCAGTCCAGCAGCCAATAAAAATATATTATGAGCCCACTCTGTGCCAAGGACTATGTAAAGTGTTGGGGATACAAAGAAAGGGAAAAGATAGGCCCGGTTTTGCTGGTCTCAAGCATTTATTAAGTGCCTAATATGTGCCAGGCAATCTGCTAAACACAAGTTGAAAAACAGTCACTGGCCTCAGGGAGCATACACTCTAATGTTGGAAGACAATACAAAAAAGGAAGCAGAAAAGGATGAGGGGAGGGGCTGTTAGGGCAGGGAAGAGGAAGGCTGGAGAATGAAAAATGCAGCATGGAGAGAAATGAAGGCATGACTGGACTGAACTATCTCCTTAAAATTGAAGTTCTAAGGGCTTAGCATGATGTCTGACACATAGTGAGCACTGAATAAATGGTGATTTATGGATTAATTCTTGGAGGAACCTGACAGTCAGTATAGATTTTACTTTGTTGCTATGTAAATAAGTGAAATAGATACATAAGTGAATAAACATATCTATATACCTATATACACATGTTGAAAGGAAAATTCCTCATTTGGGCTTTCATCCTGATTAACAAGGCAAAACTCAGGACAAATGGAATTTAAAAGATTTTATTAGAAGTAAGGCAAGGCAACAATACATTGATACTGACAGGCTGATCACTGAAGACTGAAGATCAGCAATGGTTTTAGAATGGGGCCAGCTTTTATAGGTAACTTTAAGATAATTCAGATAGGTCCACTCAGGCAAAGACCTTGGGTCTTTGCATCTCAGTTCCTCCCCAAGGTAGTAAGAATGCAATAATCTTCAGGTGGAGGGAAAGGAAAAAGAGCAGGTGATATAAAAAGTTGCAGACTTGATGTATCCTTCCCTGCCAGAGCCTCGGGTCACACTGATTGATAGGCAGGACTGGAAACAATGGGATGTTGAGTCAATATAACTTTCATGTATAGATATAGAGAAATAGACAGGCAGATAGATAGATATATATGTAGATAATTCTATAGATGTAGATAGATACAGGTATAGAGAGATTTCTATATATAGCTAAATCAATATAGTCAACTTTAAAGTTTGGTTAAAAGAGGCAAACAAGCTAGGTGACATATATTAATATTATTTATTCCCTTAAATTAGCAGAATATCTATAAACCCTGGGAGCCAGAAGATAATTCTGACTCAGAGATAAGCAAGTTTTGAGGAAGACATCTGTTGTTAGAGCAATTCCAACTTAAAATGTCCATGTTATTAAAAATTTATAGCTTCCATATGTGTTTAACCATAGCATGAGAAAGGAAGTTTCTCAGTTGGATAGGTTGTAAATACAGTAATAAGATAGGAGAAGTGACAAAGTGCCTTTTGAAATTATAATTCCAGGATATCTGTGTTTTCCTTATAGTCAACATAGTATCAGTAAACTACCAAGATAAGTAAAGTCCCACTATTCAAGATAGTGTCTGGTCCAGGAGCCTTGTCCTTGGTAGTCATAAACAAAGGAATGCTCCTGGTCAACTTCATTTGACTTTGTAATTGTTGACACACGAAAGGGCATTCTGGGTTCACTCAGAGAGCAAAACAAAGTGTGTCTGTTAGACAGGAGCATGCAAAGCATATCTGTTAGTTCAGGGGGCTTCTTCTGGTTGATTAATTCAGGTTTTGACCCCATAATGGGGTTCAAATGATCTTAAATGATTATCAATATCTAGAGATAGAGATACATAGATGGATAGATAGAGATAGATATAGATATAGATATAGGTAAAGATAGTATCAACCATGACTAAGTTTATTCTTAGAAAGACAGACACAATAAGGCTGAATATGAATATTTATATCTCTCAAAGCTTGCAAAACATGGGAGCTCATCATAGACAACGAACTCAAGGATGGACAAAGTAGACCTTCTGTCTTCAGACCATTTCCCTCTCATGCCTTTCTCCCTTCCTGACTCAGGATAACTATGATATGAGAAAGGCATTTCTTAATTGGATAGGTTGTTTAAATACAAGAAGATAGGAGAATGTCAAGGTGTCAATTGAAATTATAGATCCAGGATATATGTGTTTCTTTCACCATTAATATGGCAAAATATAACATAAGAAAACATAAGAAAAGTCCCATTACTCAAGATAGTGTCTGGGTCATGGAGCCTTGACCTTGGTAGTCATAAACAGAAAAATGTTCATGATCAGCTTCATCTGGCCTTGTAGTTGCCGACACAGGAAGGGGCATTTAGAGTTCACTCAGAGAGAAAGGCACTTCTATTATGCCAGAGCACTCAAAGAATTATGATAGGTTAAGCCCAGAGTGGGTCCAAAATGTCTCTCCTGATTGGCCAATCCATGTTTTAGACCTTTCTCAGGTCTTGGGAGTTCAAAATGGTTTGGGGAGGAATCTACAATAGATACAGGTATTTATAGATGACTATAACTATGTTCTAACTCTATAAATACTCATATCTATAATTATATCTATACCTATGGATTTGTCTATATTAACAAATGTATGGGTACATAGATCCATATGTAATCTATACCATTTCAGTGAAGACAAAAGTGATATCCTTTCATAAAAACTATTTTTAAAATGAGTACTTTCCATATCTCTTCTGAGTCAGCTGAATATATTCACTGTGATCTGAGGAATATCATAATTTAACTATATTTTAGTAATTTTGATGAAGAATTTAATGAAGCCACATGTGCTGTTTCATTGAAACCATATGGATAGGATCGGTACAATATATAGATTCAGAACTAACTGAATCATGAGAATCAGTCTATATATTAAGATTATATTTAGGTTCTTTATATAGATTCGTTTTCATATACTTATCAAAGATAAATATAAATCCATCAAATAGCTGAGATTTATTTCTAGGTGTTTATCTCTAAAAACATACATATATGTGCACATACACATAACAATTTAGTTATATACATTCATGTGTAATATCCACATATAATAATGCATACATACACATATACATATGTACAAGTTCACATAGGCTCTAGGCTCAAATTTAAAACTACACATGATCACTAAGTTCTGTTTTATAGTAGTTCTATGCTCATATTGTCACTGATAATCAAAATTAATTCATTGTATTTTTTTAAAAATACTTTACAATTTAGGCTTTTGCTAAGCAACACCAGCCTTCCTATCAGTCATTGTTCAGAAATGTCACCTGGATGTTGGCCAGTCACCATCACTGTATGCCACCTGGGTCTCCAAGGGCAAAGTTTCTTAGTCCAGGTTGCTGCACTAAACCCCAGACACAATCACATAAGAACCATTCTAAAACCCACTAGTTTCAGAGCAAGGAGGGCCTTGACTAGACCACTCGACCAATTCATAACTGGAAAAAGAATCCTCTTTCTAATCCACCTGACATGTAAGTGATCATTCCCTCTTTGCCAGAAGATTCCTTGTGAAGGGAAACCCCCTGCACCCTGAGGCACCTTTTCCTCTTGTAGAAAACTGTCTTTGCCTGGAAATTCTGTCTTCTTTCCAGTCAAATACTTTTTTATCCTTTGTGACTTCTACCTACTGTTCTTTCTCTTCTTGCATCATCATTTAATCTTCTGAACACATGCAGAACATGTAAAATTCCATGTGGAATCCCTTCTATGAAGATGGATATCATTTGCCTTTGAGATGTTCTGTTCTCCCAACTATCTCTTCTTTTCTCTTTCACTCCTCAGAAGGCATGAACTCAAGTCTGTTTGCCATCAACTGAGGTGCTCTCCCTACTCCTTACATTTCAGTGATCTTAATGAAACATGGTGTCCATGAATGGTGCAGTTGGAGGAAGAGTCTAATGGGTCTCCCTTTATTTTTCTAAGCCAAGACTCTCCAGATAGCCCAAGACTGCATGGACTTACCCTCCTTGACTTCACCAGACCTTGTGCTCAATAGGGAGGGAATGGGCATGCTGCCATCTTTCCCAAAATAATGTGTCTATAGAACAGCCTTATAAATAACCTGCATAAATATTGTGGTTGTTTCTTATTTAACTTAACTTGTTTTTCATTGTGCCTTTCTTACTAACTCATATGCCCTTGATGAAGTCTCCCACATTCTGAGCCTTAGTTTCCTCATTTGTAAAAAGATGACTTTGGATTAGACTAAGGTC
Organism: Pseudocheirus occidentalis; assembly: GCA_028646575.1. Taxonomy (NCBI): domain Eukaryota; kingdom Metazoa; phylum Chordata; class Mammalia; order Diprotodontia; family Pseudocheiridae; genus Pseudocheirus; species Pseudocheirus occidentalis. The sequence goes on along the minus strand of JAQQSW010017547.1, from coordinate 5,072 downwards.
TCTCCCAGCTCTGACATTCCATGTTCTATGGTCCCTCCCACCTCTAACATTACAAGTTTTAAAGCTCCCTTGAGCTCTGATATTCTAAAATTTTATATTCTAGGATTCCTTCCAGCCCTCTCTGTTTCTGTTATGCTAAGGTGTCAGATTAGTGATGGCAGAATCATCAGCGCCTTGGGAGTTCTTCTTTCCCAGATACACTGAGGAGTGCAGATCAACATTCATGTCTATTTGGTGCCTCTCTTATCAATCCTCTCTTAGAGTGGCTGGATTAAGGAACAATTTTTTGGCTTGGTACATAGTGATCTAATGTGCACCTTTAGCATGCAGGCCCCTTGAGATGGGGCTGATCCCCTCCTCTAACAGACCCATTTCCTGACTTGTCAGACAGGCCACATCCCAAGCCTCAGGAAACTCCACTATGTTCATCCAGGAACCCCATCCAAAGGGGTGGGATCTCAGCCTGTTCTTCTGAGGCAAGCTATTTCTCAAACACAGTTCCCATGGTTCTTTGCTTACAGAAATAATGAAAATTCTTTCCTACTTCTTTTTCTGGGCCCTGGGCCTTCCATTCTCCCTTGTTTAATAAATGTACTTGCTTTCTGCTCTCATTTTTTTTGTTTGTTTTATGAGCTGGACCACCATATTTCTCTTCTAATCTGTCCCCTATTGGGTTATAATGTAAATTCTCAGTCTGAGACATTTTGTTTCTCTCTCAATGAGACTGGGAATTTTTCTTCTTTTTGATGGCTGAAGCTAAAAGTTTCATCTTAACCAACAGGGAGTTAAAGGAACGCGCCAAAGTCTCGATATTATGACTATATATTATGATGGTGTATTAAATATAGATAAAGCTTTCTGATCAACTCTTTCCTTGTTCATGTTGACACCCCCAGGTTCTCTGAGCTGGAAGTAATCTGTAGATTGTTAGCTAGAGAACACTCTAGCTCAACCCAGACCTCTGTAGTTACCTCCCAGATAATATTTCTTACAAGTGACCACCCAATGCTTTCTTGAAAAACTTCTTTCTCATGATGTTTTGGGAGGTGGATGGCAATGGCTGGCGTACATGGGATGTACTGCCTTCCCAGGCATTCCACTTGGGGACAGCTCTAATTTTTTACAGACTGTTTCCTTGCATCCAGGCTAAACAAGCCATTTTTCTGTAGTTTTCATCTGTTTTCTCTTGTTCCGCCCTTTGGCATCAAGCAAAGTATAAATCTTCTTCATTAAGATAGTCCTTCAAAAACTTGAAGAGGACAATCAGGCTTGCTCAGAAGATTCTCTTCTTCCAAGCTAAAAAACAGAGTTGCTTTTAGGATACAAAGAAGGCTGATCTCTAACTCTCTCCCCATCCTGATCACCACCCCATAGAGACTCTCAGACACATACAAGTTTGTCTTTGTACTTCCTAAAATGTGGAATTCAGAATGACTCCAATAATCAATAGTCAAAAAAGATTTGTTAAGCATCCGCTATGAAGAATTGTAACAAGTGCTGGGTATACAAATGCAAAAAGAAAAAAAAAGTGAGAAAGACAGTCTTTGACCTTAAGAATCTTAAAATCTAGTGGGGAAAGAAAACCACAAAAGGGAGGTGAAGGGCAGGGGAGCTACCTGATGAAGGGGCAATTGAGTTTAAGTAGCTTGCCCAAAGTCACACATAAGTAAGCATCTGAAGTTGAATTTGAACTTAAGTCCCCCTATCTCTCTGAATGTACCCTCACATCACATTAGATTTTTTTTCATCCTACCACACTAGGGATTCCTATCCTACTTGTGACTATTGTACCTACATCTCTCCAACTTGTTCAGTAACACCTCCAGTTTTGTTTTGTTTACATGAAAGGTCCATTATTCCTGTACTGTATTTGTGTGAGAATTTCTTTAAAAATCTAATTATGAGGCTCTACTTGAATCTCTGTCCCTAGTAAAGTCAGTATGGAGTAAGGCTTAGGTAAGAGGCTTCAATGTCAGGAAGATCTGGGTTCACATCCTACCTGGAAACTCTCTATTTGACACCCCATGACATTCTAGTGACCAAGCAACACTCCAGGATTCTAAGTCTGCTGAGCAGGCTGTCACCTCTGTTGTTAGAGGGGCCCACACCAAGAATCACAGGCAGAGTTCCCCAAACCACATAATTGATTAAGATTTGGTCAAATGTCATCTGCCAGAAAATTATTTTGCACCCTGGCTCTGTCATCCAACCAATAATTCTGTCTTGCCCCTCCCCAACAAACATAGGTCACGTGACCACATATATGCTTGCCATCTGTGCTTTGAACCAAATCATTTTTTGTTCTTGAACTGAATTATTGATATAACTTAAGTCCAGACCAAAAGCCTGGGCTTCTCAGTTAGATGTCATCCTCCATGTTGGCATCAATTACTGCTTTTTATGTTAAGTCATTTAATCAATTCCATTGTACCTCACTTCACTCTGAAATGACAAAGTATTTCTAGTCTACAAGGTTAAAAGGGGATCAGCCCTGGTGAAGAATTTGCTCATCTCCAAGGGAACTATCCCCACGGTATTTCATGGTGTTCCAATTCACTTTCCATACACTTGGCTTTCTAAACTTAAGCAATAAACCATCCCTTCACTGTATGCTCTACCAGGAATGGCAACCAAGCTCACTGACCTGTTTGTAGTCTGTACCTCTCTCTTCAGACCTTTCACTCGGTATCTTTTTTCTCCTCTCAGGATCTAGGGTGGCCATCACATGGGGGCTCCTCTTCTTCACTCTCCAATTGTTCCTTTCACTGACTTACCTCTGGATTTCCTGTCATGCTGGACAATGCCTGGGACCCTAGCTCCCTTCTCTCCCCATTCCTCTCTCTTTCTAGACTCTGTCATTTCTTTTTAGTCTCGTACCATGACTCAGTTCAGATACTCAAGTTGTGCCACCCTGGGGCTACATTATCCAAAAGACCCAATAGGGAATGACATGAGAGATTTCAAAAATCAAAAGTCTAAGAAAAAAAGGTTTATCCTTAAAATAATAAATCTGTGATGATGAAAACTACAATACAAATACTTTACAGAATATGTATAAATTCACAAATAGCCCTGCATGTGCATTTACGTATATCTCTATGTAAAGGAAGGGCAGAAAACATAAAAAGAGATTGACAGGGCAATTTTTTTTTAAATAAGGTAACATAAATTTACATCAGGTATTAGTGTTTTAGATTTTTTTATAGCAAAGTCAGATATATCCCCAAATGCATCTAACCAAGAACCTACAAAATAAGTGTATATGACCTAAAATGCCCTAAATCCAGCATGGTCATCATAATTATGGCTCTTCAAATCTGATACCTTGCTTCTTAATCTTCCCCTTGCTTGGCTAACTCTGGAGTGGAAAGAATACTGAATTCCTAACTAGGATCATAGGATAACAAGATCAAAAAGACTGAGAGTTAGAAGACACTTTAGAAATATAGTCTAAAATCTTATTTAAATTTATTTTAAATAATGTTTCATTCATGTATTAAAAAAACATAACTAATAGTCATTCCTAGATAGACCAGCCAACTTCAGCCCATGAGCTCTCCCTCATGACTATGATGGCAACAACAAAAGCAAAAGCACCTGACACAATATATGATAGAAGATACCCAGTGCTTTCCAGCCATGTTTCTTCATCTCTCTGATTTCAGGGAAATAATGTATGTTCCCAGCTGTTTTCTGGGACCAAGATTTATCATTATAATCACTCAGTGATTTGCTTCATTCAAACTATAGTGTTATAGTCACTGTGTATATTATTCACCTGGTTCTATTTGTGACACTTTTCACGAACTGGCATTTATTAAGCACCTCCTCTGTTTCAGTTGGAGGCATCTAGGTGGAGCAATGAATAGAGTTGCCAACCTGGAATCAGGAAGATCTGAGTTAAAATCCAGTCTTTGGCACTTGCTAGCTATATAACCCCAGGGAAATCACTTATTCCTTATTTACTTCAGTTCCTCATCTGCAAAATAGGGACACATTGCAAAAAGAAATGGTGAACCCCTCCAATATTGCCAAGAAAACCCCATGCGCAAAGTTCTTAGGGTCACATAGAATTGGATATGTCTTGCTGGAGAGGATGTGAAAAAATTGGAACACTACGGCATTGTTGGTGGAGCTGTGAACTGATACAACCATTCTGGAGAGCAGCCCAAAGGGCTATAAGTAACTGCATACCCTTTGAACTAGTAATACCACTTTTGGGGTTGTATCCCAAAGAGATCACAGAAGTGGAAAAAATGACGCATACGTACAAAAATATTTATTGCAGCTCTCTTTGTAGTGGCAAAAAACTGGAAATTTAGGGGATGCTCATCAATTGGGGAATGGCTGAACAAGTTGTGGTATATGAATGTAATGGAATACTATTGTCCTATAAGAAAAGGGAAGAAGAAGAACTTTATAATTACCTGGAGAGGCTTATACAAATTGAAGCTAAGTGAGAAGAGCAGAACCAGGAAAAATTTGTACACAATCACAGACACATCATACATGTGACAGCTAACCTTGATAAACTGGACTCTTCTCAGCAATGCACAGTTATAAGACAACTCTACAAGTCTCAGGATGGAAGGAGATATCTATATTCAGAGAAAGATCTAGAAAGACCAGAGTTTAGATGGAAACTGAACCAATACATGCTATTATTCTTTTTTGTGTTTGGTTTTCTTTCATTTTTCCCACTGTTCACTCCATTGGTTACAACCCTTCTATAGAACCAGACTATTGTACAATGTGAAAGTATTTGCATATCCTATACATGATTGTACACTGCCATGGAAGGGGGAAGAAGGGAGGGGAGAAAATTTGAAACTCAAGGGATTGTGGAACTGAATCTTGTAAACTAAAAGTAAATAAACAAGTCAATGAAAAAAATAAAAGGATAAAAAAAGAATTGGATATGTCTGAAAAACTGAGTAACATGTTTCAGGTACTATGATAAAGGCTAAAAAGGCAAAGAAAAGCAAAGCAACAACAATAAGCCCTCCTCTCAGGGAGCTCCCAGTCTAATAGCAGAAACCACACAAATGCTTTTAGGAATAAACAAGCTATGC